>JBAHVQ010189033.1:0-14977 GCA_036872915.1 Nanipora kamurai | reverse complement strand
ATATGAGATAATATATACTATATATACTATATATATATATACATATATATATATATATATATATATATATATATATATATATGTGTGTGTGTGTGTGTGTGTGTGTGTGTGTGTACATACATATATCTTGTAATAATCTTAAACAGCTCTGATGGGTCAATATCAAGATAAAATTTAAAAGACTTACGTTACGTTTAAAAGAAGGGTTTGTTTTAGAAGTGAGTTAACTTCTAAACTTTCACGGATAAGAACATCAAATTACCACAAGCTGGCATTTAAAATTACTAAAAAGTCACTAAGAGAAGCTGAGAAGCTAAAGTCGATTTCGCAATACATGGTTACCAGTAAATAGTACACAAAGGAAAGCTTGTGTCTTAGAGCTGTAAGACTCTTCACCCGAGGGCAAAAAAGGCTTAGTCTGAAAAAGTGCGGATGTCCTTTCTTATAAACGTCCAGGAATATAATGCTTTAAATTAAATATTACGTTCTCCGTGAAAAGAAATATGCAACAAATAAACGGTAAAGTTGCTAAATAAAATGGTGCAGACATGACCTTTTTCATAAAAAATAGAAAGTAAACTTTTAATATTAGGAAACAGACTTGTTAAAGTGGGGATAAATTTTTATATCAAGAAAGGCTCGGGAGTACTGTTTTCTCATTTTCGAGTTCATACGTAAATTTGATAGAGATACGTTAAGAGTTTAGATGATGTAGACAGGGAATAACTCGCTCGCAAGATTTGAAAAGAACGAAGCCAAAATTTTTCTGAGAAATTAAGACAGGTTTTCTCATGGTATGACGAAACAATATCAGCAAAAAGTTGATCAACGTGAGAGCCCATGGCCACTTCATCCATGTTGGCGTAAAATTTGTCGTTCAATAAAAAGTGAAAGTTCTCGACGGCTAAATTTAGAAGTTGTGAGACCTGTTCGCGTGAGAATCCTTCAAAAATTGAGAAATAGAAAATACTTGACCAATAACGATATTAATGGTCTCGTTAATTAGGATTTTTAGTAAAATGGAAGTTTAAATCGAAACTAGCCATCATGAAATTATATGTATTTGCGTTTACAGAAAATAATCTATGTAGAAGAGAGGAAGAGTTGTCCATAAGATGAGTGTCTAAAGAAAGTGGACGAAAGAAACTTAACTAACTTATGAGAATGTGTTCCAATCGCGAATAGAATTGGTCTGTAATAGATATACTTAGTTTATGTATCTTTGGCTTTGGCAGTCCGTACAAAATACCAGGCCGTAAACCAGTGGGACACCGCTCTTTATAATGTCCTTCGGTTATAACGTTCAGTTTCTTCAGTTCTCAAAGAATGAATCATACCTTGTTCTCATTTTCTATATTTGTAATCGTGTAGGATGATTTAAGCTGACCACTTGGCACTTGTAAATGATTCTCATTACGCTGAAGATGTTCCACTGATTAGTAACGAAACATCAGTAATTAAAATTTCACTGACCAAGATTTGAGTTCTGTTTAAATTATGTGATCTAATTTTCTCATCAACGTTACTTGCTGGGCTATAATATTTACGACCAGTGAAAATAAACATGTCAACACAAAGAACTTTGGCCCAAATTTCTCAAAGAAGAAATTAACAGTAATAATTCTTCTGAAAAATGACAGTGAAACTGTTCGAAATTGCATGTTTAACAGTAATTGCAGAAAATTATTCAAATTTTGAATTTTTCAGTGATCAGGGATATCCTACAGCCAGCGGCAACAAAACAGTTTGTCTCTTAAGCTGGAAAGGAAGGTTGGTTGAGCTGGTTGGTAGAGACCATAGGAAGAAATAAAACCGATGCAATAGTCTCCTGTGGGTTTGGATATGGTTAAATACAAGACCGCCAACGGGTCTTGTCAACGGGTAAAACTCTGTCGTGGTGTTGCGGAAACCATCATAAAACAGGTTAAATCAACAGACACAACAGCAAAAAATACATGGAGTGAAATACTGTTGTTTCTAAATAGGATGTCCCTACATGGTGCAGATTCGCGATGCAATCATCGCTCCAGGAATGGGGTCGGCATTAACTGCCGAAGCGCGATAAGCCGTCACTATGCGTTTGATCATGGATCGAGAACACAAACTACAAGCTGGGAACAAATTTGAAGAGTGGAGAGTTGCGTGGGAAAAAACAATAGTGAGAGGGTTATCCTAATAAAATATGCTTATTTTCCTCGAGAATTCTCTTTCACGCGATTGTCTAGTTACTTGCGCTTTGTTTAGTTCAAGTCAGAGTTTATCTCTCACTCTGTTTTTATTCAAAGCAGTGGGCTTCCTGTGGTTTAGGGTTGAGCTTACCTATGGTTTGGTATCTCGTCCTTAAGGCCCAAGCACAATTGAAATATTATCAAAGTGTTTTTTATGGAAGTGTTTTTCCTACTGTCCAAGAAATATTAGTACCCTCCATTACCCATGAAAAATGACAAAATTGTAAAAGTCTTGTACCATTCACTGAATGAGATACATAATTCATTTGTCGTCATTTTGGCGGAGTATTTTTAGGATTTGTTTCTGCTTAAACGGATTATCACCTAAATCGACTTGGATGTTAAAGCGATTATCACCTTTAGCTCGGTTCACGGGAGAAAGTGTGACACGAACCGGAGAGGAAATTAGCAGCACAGATGTGCCGCGTACCAGTCAAGACGGTGTTAAATGAGACTATTGTCGTCCGTGAAAGTTTCCTGACTTTTTGTAGCCGTCACAGAGGGAGAAGGGGCGCCCAAGGATTGCAAGGGAAGCATGGGGATAGTGCAATGGATATGAGTGGAGCGGAACCATGTTGATCAATTTGTTAACATGGTCATTCGACTGTCGTTATGAGCAGCATTGGTGGCTGAACGGTGGTGTCAGGAAAATTTTATAATAGCTGAACAATATTGTTGACGACATTATGGCGATTTATACTTCACAATATTATAAAGGTTGGACAACATTGTCGAGGCAATACCGATATTAATGAATGAACAATATTGTTCATATTAACATTATGTCCGTTTGTCCGTTTGTACGTTTGTACGTGTACTTTGAAGAGTATTATTGATGACATGATAACCATTTGTACGAGGTAATGTTATAATAAATGAACAATATTGTTGTCGAGGTTATCTAATACGGTCGAATTGTTATAATGGTTGAATGATATTGTTGCCGATCATACGAATTGATATTACAATAGCTGAACAATATTCTTGACAATATTCTGGCCGTTTATATGGACCAAAGTTATAATGCCTGAACATTTTTGTTGACAAAATTATGGCCGTATGATTTATACGAGACAATGTTATAGTAGTAAACAATTTATTTAGTAGTTAGAACAATCTGTTTATACGAGACAATGTTATAGTAGTAAACAATCAATTTATTTAGTAGTCAGAACAATCTGTTTATACGAGACAATGCTATAGTAGTAAGCAATCAATGCTATAGTAGTAAACAATCAATTTATTTAGTAGTCAGAACAATCTGTTTTATACGAGACAATGTTACAATAGCCGGAGAAAATTGTTGATGACATATTGTTGAAACGGTGTTACAAAGGCCGTTGATGAACGGCAATTATTAATTATAATAATTACGCCTTCCACAGATTGCTTGGCGGTAATTGCCAACGTAAATATAAGATTGCAAAAACACTCCTAATTCTTAGAAACACCTCAGGTTTAAAGAATGTGTGGCGTTTCAACAATCCTGTTTTTACTTTAATGTTATAAGGGCTAAAAAATATTGTTGAAAATATTACGGCCATTTACACGGACGAAAGGAGACCTGGTGTATATAGGCCTCGTCTAAGGTACGACACGAAAGGCTTAAATGAAAAGCACATAAACTATGTTTACTTCTTTCACGAGTCACGTGTAAAGGTGGATTTCTATTCAGTTCAAAATATCAAGCAATCGACATTTTCTGATTGCTTTCTGTGGTCTTGGGAGCTCTCAACTGGATCCGTTCCAGCCGATGGCTACCAATTCAAAACTAAGCGATCGCAGAAAGTCGACGCGCGATATTTTGCATTAAATGGAAATCCAGCCTGAGACAAGACGCAAGACGTGAACCGCGATCGTTAAAATCAATCAGCTTGCGTTTTACGGAGAGCGCATCTTATTTAAGTCCGCCTTATTTCTCTCGTACAATTGGCTCCGTTGTTCACCATTTGCAACAGATTATTCACGGGGTGCATCACTTCATTGTTCACCCACGCTAACAACGGTAAACAAATTTTGGATGTTGACGCACGGAGCAGTGAGGAACCCGAGCAGAGCTAAATAAAGTATTTGACACTACTTTGAGTGGCCCCATACCGAGCAGCTGGAGAAAAACACAACCTAAATATCATCATGCCTTTACGTATTCTCACCTTCTGATTATACTTAATTGTTTGGCGCGGGCGTGAAAGACCGCAGCCGGGATTCGAGCTCACAGTGACCTTCAGTTCACAAATCTGACGTTGCACCAACCGAGTTTCAAGGAGAAGCCAGGCACAGGATGTCGGAAATAGAACGGACATTTGACATCGGAACGCAACTCTAGTTTCGTCATATCTCCTAGTAAACTCTAGTTCGAATTAAGAAGTTGTAACACGGCAATAATTCGATAATCTGTCAAATGCGGAACTTTCGCTGAACTGAATCGGCGACTTCACCCGATCACCACGTCTAACTTGGCTCACGTCATATATAATTACGGATATAAAGGTCAGAATTAATTGTTCCACAAAAGCGACTTACTGCAAACTTTGCTTTGTTGTATACTGAGCGTGTAGTCACCAATCGGGGACTGCATGGGAAGTTTACAGACAGCAGTAAAGAACATGAAAACATCCCAGCAAACCTATGGACCAAGTGAAGTGAAACCGAAGGATCTCAATGGTGGTTCCATAAATATTATGCCAAGACTTCGATTGATCGTTCAGTCAATTAAAACGTACCTTAAAAACACTTTGTGAGGCATCTAGACGTCTGTCAAAATCGCTATCCATCGTATACGGCAGGTGAATAAATGAAAACAGTAAACCAACAGCTGCGTTAATCCGGTGATAAGTAAAGCTTCAGGACTTGCGGCGATCCGAAAACGACCAAGTATTTATAAATGCTGATTAAGCCCACAGAAAAATGTGCCCAGCGTGCGCGAAACCAATAAGGATGATGAAAAAGGCGCGCCCAAATACCAGAATGACGACTACTAAATAAACGCACGAGTACTTTATTTCGAGCAGCATCTCATAACGTTTTAAGAAGCTAACGTAATTTTTAAGTGCAACGTTTCCTGGGTGGGTGAGGAAAACTATAGAACAAAGTCTCAAATCCATCCTGTTTGCAAGCAGCGTAGCGCAGAAACGGTACGTAATTCTTATGCTGTCTGAAGGTTTAAAAACTCATGCGAGTTGTCATGCAATCGTATTACTTACTGTATTTACCATACCTTAAGCTCAAACCATCAAAACATTGCATGGCATATGTTAACAAAACCCACCTTGACTGTGCTGAGCTGCAGGAAGGTAAGGTCTCACATTCTAAAGCCCAGTTTTCAAATAATCTTTTCTTGTTATCTGTTACTTTCGAAAACGGAGAACGGATGCACAAAAAGGAAAGGAAAACCGCGATTAGCAAATCATTGATTAGATTCACGAAAACACACACACACGGACGCAAAAATATATAAAAAAACTCAAGCAAAAATTCGAAAATTTACGATATCAGCCTTGACTTTTAAAACTTTGGAATACCTCCAACGCATGACTGTATCCCTACAAGCGTTGAAATTTTTCAAAGATTTACGAAAATTATATGAAAACTAGTACGACTATTGTCTGGGTGTAGGCCTTGCAATTGTGTTTCTAAAGACAGTGAGTACATGAAGAGAATTGGTGGAATCGTCTTCTCTGCTCTCGCAACTAGCTTCCTCACTACAACATCTCAAAATCATTTATAATCGTTATGTTGGCGCTGTTCCGCGGTAAACGTTTACGTTTTTTCCGCGGTTTGCATGTTGGCGAATTTTTCAAAGTATCTTCGAAAAGTGAAATATATGCATGTAATGTAGGTACCAATAAATAGGAAATGATTGAGCAATAAATGTTGATTTGCGAGCTGAAAAGTGAAGCAAACAAAATTACTCTGACTGTGAAAGTTCCTACGCCGGCGCCAGATTAACTGCTTTCGTGGCATTATTGAAAAGCATCTTGCTTCACCATTGTTCACAGTTTCTTCGCTGTTTTTCCCGTTACAACTAAAGATATTTAATATTACTTGCGCTTCTAAAACCTTATTTTTCTCCTTAGCCTGGTATGATATCTGGCAGGTGGTGGGTTAACCCTTTTGTAAAATCACGGCAATCAACACACTTGTTGGAGCGTCGAGGCGAAGCGTGGCACGACACGACACGACACGACACGACATCGTACTTGGCAAAAACTAGATACGCCTCGATCCAGTTCGCTGGTGTCCGTGAACTGTTTCTTTGTCAAGTAGACAAACGGCAACAAGGATCAGAGGGCTCTTGAGGGCGACTCACGTACGCAAAGCTGTATGTAAAGAAAATTTAATAACGAGAAACGCCGTTTCCTTGGAAGAAACTTCGTTCGCAGAGTTGCAACTAACAGAGTGTTCGAGAGATATGATCTATTAGCAGCAATAGAAACAACGTTTTTCACAACTCACGCGAAAGTCAACCAAGAACACGACTGGTTTGGATGAGAACTGCAGCAACATATTGCATTAAGAATCACTGTGGTCAATAAATGCTCGAGACAACAACAAACCCACCTGGTAACATGTTAACCCGGAAAGCTGCCAAGTCGTTTGTTTACGCCAAAGGAATGTTTGGAATGTGTGGGAGTAACCTTCTTAGACTCATGAGGTGCGTTCACATCACCGGACTCCGGCCGGATCTGGACTGAAATTAACTAAACTAGCTGTGTTCAGATTACCAGTCTGAACTGCGTTAGGACTTCCCGTGAATACGCGAGAAAGAGAAAGAAAGTTATGGAGTTTATTTAAACCAAATTAGTCCTTTCGAGTCCAGATCCAGTCCGATTTCGTTCACAGTTGATCGAGTCCAGCTTCAGTCCTTTCCAGAGCGCCTCAAATGGGTGGACTCAAATCCAGTCCGAGACCGCTGATGTAAACGCACCTGTAGGTACTGCATAAGGAGCCGTCCCTGAGTCAGAAAGACAATACATGGACTGCAAGTTTTATGACTGATCAACGAAGCTAGCCTATAAAGTTTTGCCAAGATAAAATATTAAAAAAAACACTTTCTGGGCTGTCCGGATTTGATGAGTCTTCAGTGCTTTTTTTGGCTGACGCTTGGCTTAAAATTCCATATCCCTTTACTGACTACGGCTGTCATTTGACAACATCTTAATTTTACTGTGGCTAACGTCATACAATTTACTCTGGTTAATGCCGAGCGATTTTCGTCAAGGGAAGACCTCTCGAAAAAACCTTTTAACCCTTTAGTAGCCAAGGTTATCTTACTAGTTTTAGTTACTTTATTCTACTCTTACTCTATTTACATCTTACTAGTTTCTTACTAGTTTTACTGTGGCTAAGGCTAGACAACTTTATTCGTCAAGCGGAGGCGTCTCAGCAAGCAAAACAATGATGGCCTGGGGATAGGTGTCTGTGTGTGGTGTTGTGTGCGCAATAGAGTATTCCCGGCGCCACTGTATACATTTCTGGATTTATTTTCAAGACGTAGTTACTACACTACGTTTAGAACATCAAAATGTTTTGGTTCTTTTTGACAAACAACTGTTGCAAACTAGAGCTGGCAATAGCGATAAAATTGCCAATTGTGACTGTAAGCGGATAATAGAGAACATTCAGAGTTCATCATACCGTTAATGATGAACAATTTAGTTTCAAATGCCAAAACTTTGTTTAGTGTCCCGTCACATATTCCTATGAATTGACTATATCAGGATCAGGATAGAACGGAAGCGAACAGAAAATATTTTAAAGATAATTCAAACTAGAAAGAACGTAAAAGATATTTCAAATTTACTTTGGGTTGTTCTCATAGCCAGGCCAAACCAATTCTGCTTTCGAGATTCAATTTAAGTGAATTTTACGTTCATGATAAGACCTCGGTCAAAAAAAATTAGTCAGCGTAGATTAGCCCGGGTCAAATAAACAAATGGTTAAGCTCTCTATTGTTCAGTCAAGAAGCTTTGGAATTTCAACTCGTGGCCAGTTGATTTTTAGCATCCCGGAAGGCGATTTTTGGCATTCTATGGAATACGACCATTACTCATGCTTAGGATCAGAGGATACACGTCTAATCTGACGTCGTGTCTTAGAGGCGCGGCTCCTCTTGCGCTTTTTTTTGCTTGCACAGCTGATGTAACTTTTCAAAACCTGTTGCAATGCCAGAGTTGAATTGCGAGTTCGACTTCGTCAAAGGAAATAAAAAATTCATTGGGCAGTAAGAATTTCACGGTCGTCGGTAATCAGACCGACTTAAAAGTACATTCGGGGATTAATTTGGTTGCCATGGAATGCACTTGAAGGAAAACCTAGAATCTTCGCGTGGTTTAAAGTCGGGTAAATATAACACAATCCAACGGCCGTGAGGAGATTAATCCAACTGAAGGAGAGCGAATATTTACCATTCCGTTCTTAGGTCGTTATCGATTCATAAAAAATGAAGTGTAACAGTTATGGAACTATAAAATGAGAAGAGATCCAATTCATCATTCATAAAAACGGGGAAAATATAAACCGGTGTACAATCGCGTTCTTCGAGCCTTTTCGAAGTCCGTAAACTATTTACTATATGTCGTGATATCGGTGAAATTGTGACTCAGTGGATTCTGAAATGAGAGGTTTGGAATGAGATTATGTCTATTAATAGAAAGAGGTTTATTTAAGAAACGATTTAATCTGATCTAAAATATCAAAATGCACATTGAATTTTCGGTTCCTGCGGTGAACCTTCTTCGGGATAAAAAATAATCTATTGATAGAATCTTATCGCACGATGGAACATTCTCAAGAATACTGCGGGCAGTGCCAATGGAGAATATCATACACTCTCACGAAAAGAATATTTCAAGATAGGACATACGAGAAAATATGGCAGCGATTGAAGCTTTGAGTAAGTTAACTGCTGAAAGTCTGATGGCCCAAAATTAGGAGTTTCAATACAGTCTTCTTCAGGTTTGTTCAAGTTTGAGCGCCACTACAGGTCACGCTATCGGGAATTTTGTGGGATAAAGGATTTTAAAGCCGATAGGGGCAGTCCTTTGCGCCAAATGCAGTTCACCATATCCGCCAATGTGACCAGGGTGGTTGAACAAACAACAGAGATGAGCTTCGGGGTTGGTCATGATTTTATCTGCACTTGATCAACATTATCTTCTGCCGGTACCCGAAGTCATTTTTGTGGTGTTCGGCTTACCATTACGCATCCGTTATGAAAAACTTGTTTTTTGGGGAAAGAAGTTTTTATGAAAATTGTTGTTAGACAGTTTTTTGAACGGTTCAAAGGCTTTTAATCGACGGCATCCATTTCTTGCTCTGTGCACAAGCTTTCTGTGACCAGCCCTATGGCTGAAGCGGTTTCACAAACAAGTACATCAGACCGCCTATCCTTTGCATGGGTGGAAAGAGGTCAAATAATCGTAACACCATTATCGATTCTTGTCTTAGGCAAAGGTTGATTCTGAACATCATACAAATCGTTAATTACTGAAAGATGTTCGGTCATCATTAAACAGGAACAGTCGTTCCGAAGTGGCCTATAAGAAAGTCATGCAAGATTTAGAAGCCAAATTATTCCGAACGTACCGCAACATTTTCCCGTGTGTTCGACACTTTCATGACAATTCTACTCAGCTACATAAGTCGCTTTCTCACGTCGAACAACTTCAAACGTAACTTCAAACGCTCTGCCATCTGAGTCTCAACTGACCGCTCAGAAACCCTTAAAAGACTGGGCCCTTGATACCCTGCAAGGGTTGTGATTGGCTGAAGGTTTACAACCAACCAATCAATAACGTAATGGCTAGAGCGGCTCATCTGTGCTCAGGCGAGAACTTTTCGTAATGACGTCTACAAAACGGAAATTGTGCATAGATCTGATCTGTTTAAAAATAACCTCATCTTTGACACTTCCGAGGTCGCCTACGCGTATTAGCTGGACCATAGACTCTAAATGGCTGGATCGAACAATCACCTGAAAATGGTTAGGACCCAGATCCCATTCCTGACCTAACCTATTTACAAGTCTAATCCTAACTCTTACATTAAAGGTACGACCAAACTTGGACCATAGACCACAACGTGCAAAAAATTGCCCACAATCATTTCAATGACGCTGATCTCTCAGGACGCGTCGCATTTATTGCGGATGGCGACATGGACATAACGTTGGACAAATATTTGCGCGTTACGGCGTGCGGTTACGGCATAAAGTTTAGTCACGTGTCCTGCACGTGCGATTATTAATTCTACCTAGCAAGAAATGAATTAAAGTTTAGTGAGGTGTCCTGCACGTGCGATTATTAATTCTACCTAGCAAGAAATGAATTAAAGTTTAGTCACGTGTCCTGCACGTGCGATAATTAATTCTACCTAGCAAGAAATGAATTAATTTCCTTGAGCGAAACATTTGAGCAAATACACCAACGTACGAGTAGGCTCGTTTCAGGAGATAGTAATGCGACAGGTTTGCTATAAATATAAAAGTCTGGATTACTTATCCGGCAAGTACCAGAAAGTCAACGGCGATGTCCATTATTTGAACAGTTAAAGCTAAATTTTACCGGCTAGGCCTCCGGAATTATTCACCACATCAGTGCTATTCATCTAATATCCTTGGCTACATTTAAATCCATGCTTGGGGAGTAGAAAGAAGATAATTAATTTAAATCAAGAGAACTATTGCGATATACTTATCCGTACCTTGTAGTTTTACTCTTTTTATTGTTATTGGTAAGTACTGTATTGTAAATAGTTTAGAGGAGCATTTAGTTTTGTGTAGGTCGGATACGGCCTCTTGAAAAGCAGAGACTTGATCAGCTGAAGGGCTACCGTTGTTAAATAACAAAAACTTTAAATAACAATAATTTTAAGTTTGACTATTCAAATAATAGGCATCACCGCTCAATCGTTAGCATTTATCTGCCGGGTAAACTATTCGGGGTTTGAACAACCAAGCCCAGAGGTTTCTAAGGATATACATATTTCACTGCGTCGGCCAAACTTAGAACCCACGTTTATTTACTCCAAAAGTAAGAAAAGCAATTGTAACCTTGAACGGAGCGGTTCCCACGCTGGGGTACTTAACCTTGTCATTCTTCTAATAAATGTGTAGGAAGATTGGTAAACACGCCGATCATTAGATCATTTGAATTTCCAAACATCGAGAGATGCGTGTTGCGCTAAGATCGTGATCGAGTTCACGGTCACCGCACGTTCTCGTGCCACGCGCTGTCGGAAATCACGCGGTAACGGCATGTTAGTCAATATTTATCTGAAACTTCTTAACTTTGTAGATTGTTTTTGTTCGTAAATGGAAGGTGCCGGCTGCGCGCTCGCTTGCCAAATTGAAGTACACTTCAATAAATTGGATTAAAGGTCTTAAGACTATTTGGTCAGTTTGCCCGGGGTTAAACACCGTACAGTTCACAAGCCGAAATAAATAACAATTTGGGCCGATCTAAATTACGTCTTCCAGTGGAGTCAAAAGTGGAAGTTAATTTAGCCGGAACCAAACTACAGACCAAAATGAATACAAACGTCGACCTTGTTAATTGAAGTTCGGTTCGGTTCATGAAAAGGTCAATCTCAACCTCATCATCCCAGGATCAGCGGCGATATGAAGTAACGCTTACGTCTGATAATGGGGGTTAACTTTCTGTCGGTGGTGCGTTAACGCACAAATACCCATGCCTCAAGTATTCTCAGCCATCTACAATGCTAAGATCTCGCAGTCGAAGCTAGATTTACAAAACTACCGCTATACTATCAAACTGTTGAGCCAGTTGGGATTGGAGTGTGATTTTATAGTTTTTAACGTCAGGGTAACTGGATAGTTCGTGCTTAACACAATTTCATCGGCGCTTGACGGCGAACTTAGTAAGGCCTGAGATAAAAAGAAGGATTTGGATAATTAAATACTAGCACGATGTCATGCTCATGTCCTACATTAGCCGCACATTAACTACATTAGCCGCGGGTTATTGTATTTGTGAACAACCTGACCAAGGACTATTTATGCGAATGTTAGGAGCGTATTTCAGGCTAGGTTTGTACTAGCCACGGCTTATTTTCTCTTGAATAAATAATCTTATTTACACATGTTCTGAGACAGCCCAGTTTAGTTTTGTTTGCCCAAACAGTTTGAAGCCAGGAGGTTATTGTCACGAACTAATTCAACACAAAAATGCGAAAAGAAAGTCGTGCCCAGGGAGATAACAACAGCTCGACTGGGTAGCGCTTGACAATGCCCAGTCATAACAAATAAAAATGCCGGAGACAACCTAACTCAGATAGGGAGAGTTTAATCCTGCCGCCAGACGCAGCCACAGAAGGGGTCGGGGTGTACGAAATGTCTCTGACACATTGGCTTGATGACTTGCCAAGAATTACAATTAAATAAAAACCAAAGTCGTAATTATTTTTATGTTGATCACATAGTAGAACTAACCATTGGGAAAAGGAGTTATATTCCTGCATAAGTAACAAAAACCAGCGCTCGGCTCTTGTGAAATAGTGCTATTTTGATGGAGATAGTCGTCGATTCGGTAAAGAACTAGTCATTATTGACTCAAATCGCCACAGCTTTGCACGTTCGCGTCTTGTGTGTTCTTGTTTATGACAAATTGAAACTAATTGGAAAATGAACTAGAGATTAGTTGCCAATGATATTTCAACAACTACGGCTAATTGAAAGCCAAACTTACGTTTTTGGTGAGATCTTAACGGCGGATTTGCCGCAATTTCATCGGCGATTGAAGATCGAGATACCAGTAGTAAGGCTCTAATTGCACAATTTATTTACTTATTTATTTATTTAATTATTCGTTTATTTATTTAATCATTTATGGATCGATTAATTTATTCATCTACTTATGAAATTATTTATTTATTTATTTATTTATTTACTTATTTATTTGTACAGGTAATAAGCACGGTTTCGAGTGCCATTTGAAAAAACATGCACGTGTGAATTTTTTAAAGGAATATTTCGCATTAACACTCAGTACATCAAATGATATTTATATAGGTGAAGGAAATTTTCGAGGACCGGGAACAGTTGTGAAAAATTGCAACTCTAGGGCCTCCGGCTGGGAACCGAACCCGCGACCCTGCGAATCTAGTGCAGTCCTCTGCCAACTGAACTACGAAGGCCGTTGCCGAAAGCGTGGTCACGAATTCTGTATATATATCGGTGGGAATGCCTGAATTTTTAAAGACTATAAAAATAATACAAGTCTAAAGAGGACTGCTATTTGAGTCCGTTGAAAAACTCATGAGTGCGTGTTTTCTAAATTGTACGAGGTACCATGTCAATACTAATCAAGAATATCAGTGGAAAAAAAAATCAAGTAGAAAGTGAAGTACACGAGTAACGACGACCATTCGAGAAAGAAAATCTGTTCAAAACTCACTCATCGTTTTCAAACGCAATTTCTTCAAATTTTTTTGTCATCAAGAAGTGGTATTTGATTGACTTTCCTTTTTTTGCCAACAGACATTTCCTGAATTCGGACCAATGCCCACGATACAATGGATCTAAGTCGAGGCCAGAGTGCAGAAAACAAAGTAAATGTCTTAAAATGTCCACTCTGACCTCGACTTGGATCCATTGTTTCATGCGTATTGGACAAAGTTTAACTCGTTGGTGTCAGATTCAGTCACCAGTGACTGATGCAGACTTTCGTATTTTACTCTGGCTAACGTCAGACAATTTTAGTAGTCCAGTGGAAAGCGTCTGTCACCAAGGAGTTAGTTTTTTAGTCATTATCCCTTTCTCGGCAGAACCTCTTCCCTTGACGAGTAAAATCGTCTGGCGTTAACCAGAGTAAAATAATCATTACCGGAATTCATAGCGGCTATTATAATAATTATCATTAATTATCGGATGTTCTATTATTATTATTATTATGGATTATTATTATTCCATTAATAATCCATTAATTATCATTATTATATAATAATTATTATAATGAATTCATTCCGGCTATCATCCTTAGCCAGAATAAAATAACAAAAGTCTCAGACCACCGGGAAAGAGTTAAGGTAATTTCACTCAGATTTTGTGCACGGAAAGATGAAATATCCCATCTACAAAGTCCTTTCCGAATAACTTATACCTGACAAAAATCAAACAAGTGTAATCCTGTCTGGGTAGGTAAACAATTCTGGTAGCCAATTTTCAGCGTTCTCACGCCCTCTTGGAGGTTGTGTACATGACACCTGATCGAAAATCTTAATTAGAGAAAATCTAAATCAACTTGAAATATTATTTAGTTTTCGATCCAGTCGAGTTAAACGTTCTTTTATTGTTTACAGGAAACGGATTGACTAAGGGTACGTTTGCACGCGGCGATTAATCGGACCAATTTCTGGTTTTGTTGCATGGTATGTATTTAATGAAAAGCAGGAAATTCAAGCCCACGGAGCATTCTGCAGACTTTTTCCTAACTCAACATGCATAAATAACAAAAGTTTTCATAGTAGACGAATGATGGATATTTGAGGGGTCGGGCCAATTATTACATGTTCCTCATGAAAATCAGCTAAAATTAAGCTCTTGGTCCGCCGCTCTACCTGTTGAGCTATCGAGTCCACAGATATTGGAGGCGAGTGATTATCCAACTTAAGTGCACGAGATATTCCCGCGACAACTTAACGCTATCCACGGATGGATCGGATTCCCGAAGGTGCGAGTTCAAATCCCGCTCGAGTCAACTTTTTCAGTTGACTTCAGCAGTGTAGGTTAA
>JBAHVQ010188981.1:0-14983 GCA_036872915.1 Nanipora kamurai | reverse complement strand
ACCCACTATTGATGTTTTGTTAAAGCCAATAAATGTAACTTGTAACTTTGTAACTAGTTACAAGAAATACATTGTAAATTTGTAACTGTAAGTGGTTACTTTTTGCCAAGTGTAATATATATCGACAACTTGTTTACATTTTTGGTCAAGTTAACTTTAACTAGCTAAAAATGAACTGTAACTGTAACTGTTACAGCACTGGTTACAATATAAAATTTTAACTTAAACAATGGCTTTCTTTTAGCTCCCCAAAATCAAAATTCGAGTATAATGGCGAATTAATCAAATTCTTAAGAAACTCGTGCGCATAAATGAACTTTTTTGAGGTTCAAGAAGTAGAAGTATCTAATGACTTTCGAAGAAGAAAGTTTTACAATTACCCAGTGCTTAGTTTGCCCGTTATCCTTTTCAGACCTACTGCCTTTCATTGCAATCTTGGAGATCCCTATCTTTAGTCACCATGGAAACCGTCAGCTAAAGTATACCTGGTTAGTATGACCGACAAGAATGTAATAAGTTCATTGTACCATGTTGTTAGAAGCTTTAATATTAAAATATTTCTATTTTGGGGGGAAAGATCACCTTCAAATTCTTCAAGAAGCTTGTCAATGTCCACTTGCCCACTGGTTTTTATCAAGCTTTTTGGAGACAATTAAACGTACTTCCTCAGGCAATTTACCAACAATCAGTGGAATGAGGAGGCTTCCATAGGAGCTTTAAGAAAAAAGGACATCGGCTATGCGAAGTTAAAATATCGAGCCGGTAACACATACGCACCGCGTGCATGTTGATCTATTTGCGTGTAAGATGTTTCTCATTGCTTTGTTTTGTATTTTTTCAAAATGACCAGTAAGCATAGAATCGAAGTCATGCCATCAGTAATATTGAGCCAATGTCAATTATTTTAATTTAATTTGATTTAATCATTAAAGTTTTAATAGGATAGGAGCGTTGACACAGGCGGTCAATTTGGGGTTTCCAAAATAGCGTATTTTAAAAACGAAAACAGAGATAATCATCGAGGTTATTATTGAACAAGTAAATTTCCAAATCCACAGCATACTCTGAGGACCGAGCGCTAGCCAATGAACAACTTTTTTTTATTTTTTTATGTTTACGGTCATTGCGTTGAATTGAAACCTGGATTCCACATTTTTAAGACGGATTGTCGTTCATAACAGATTTGGAATTTATTGGAATTTATTGGAATTTATTGGAACTTACTGGATCTGTTTCAACACTGACTTGCGAAAAAAATTTCAAACATTTAAGTAACGATTAAGAGTAGCAGTAGCGAGGAAGCCTAAAAAGAAACCATATGGCTTATATAACTTTGGGTTTCCTCTTTTGAAGATCGTATATGAGATAATTTTACGTACAACTATATATACGTCAGAAATAATGAAATAACAAATAGGATATCGAGCGTCGAGTGTATCTTACATATTGTTAAAGAGCAATATTGTTACATATTGTACATATTGTACATATTGTTAAAGAGCAATTGTTAAAGAGCTGTTAAAACAGCAATCGAAACAGATTTAATAAGTTCGGTAGGAAGAGAATAAAAGAATTTTGGACCCCGGAATTGAACAGAGAATTTTCTGGTATTTGTTCTACCCAATAGCAAATGAAAATATTCTGTTGATCTGGTATTATGTAGGTGAATTTATGTTAAGTAATATGTTAATTTTGCTATTATTAGTAGTTTATTAGTTAATTAACCAAGTTTAGGATTACATGCTGTAAAGGGGATCACGATTTGAAGCACGATGTTTAGGATATTTGTCAGTTTTGTTCGGTTCTGTTTGCTATTCTGAAGGCTAACCAGAGTTATTTGTAGAATTTAAAATTAAAGGGGATTTCAGAGGGATATTGGCACAGAAGTAAGTTCTTTTCATTGTTGTAGACGTTTATTTTTTACATATAAATTATAATTTTCCTTTACTTTATCGCTTGTAATATACTTGTATTATAGATCGAATTGCATTAATAAATACGATGCAAATATTCCTCTGTTACTGTAAAGTCAGCAATCCTCGCGACACAATTTTGATATTTGTAACAAACATATTGTTGAGCTTTTATGGGTAGAATATACTTTTGTAAAAGAACATCAACAGACCTAATTGCAACAGATAAGTCTGTTGAAATTTTAGTCTTTTGAGCTGTTTAAAACTGCCATGCTTTAAAGACTACGAATTGTGTCTTTTCCAATTTTAGAGGGTGCATATTTGTTTTGAGCCATTCTGAATTAAGAGTTAATTCTGTATTCATTGTATCGGTTAAACAACTTAAATTTTTGTGAGAATAAAAATATTGATATCATCGGCAGATAAAATAAGTTTATTAATTTAAACAAATCTTTAAAACATCAATATACAACAGAAATAGCAATGGACCAAGAATCGAACCGTGAAGTACCCTAGAAGAAATCTTCTGCGATGAGGAACAACAGTCATCGAACCAAACGAAATGAAATCTTTCTAAGAAGTACCTTCTAAACCAATCTAAGAACAAACCTCTATTCTATAAAATTCGAGTTTATCAAAAAGAATTTTGTGATCTATTGTATCAAAAGCTTTTGAAACGACTAAGAATACTCCCATCACGAATTCTTGATGGTCTATTGCAGATGAGATTTTATTATACGTGTCAATAAATCCTAAAGAAGTTGAATATTTTTTCTAAACCCATATTGATTATTACAGTTTGTCAAGATTATTCATTTAATTTAACAAACGATTATAAAAATCTCTTTCTAGTATTTTTGAGAAACTTGAAAGAACTGAGACTGGTCTGTAATTGATGAAGAATTCGCAACTTAGACGCTTTGCAATTCTCAGATAATTTTAAAGTTTGTTCTTGTATAATCTTTGTATAATTTTTCGTTAATATTGTTTATGCAATTTGTTTTTTGTTTTAATAGATTTTAAAAGAGTCGGTGATAACCATGGTCCCCTGGAGAGACCATGGTTGACCTTAATTTTTTTGATTGGGAAACAGGCATTATAGTTCTCTTTTTTTTTTTTTTTGAGAATGCATTCTAGGCATTGAGTATAACGTTATATCCATCTAATTGAAACCAATTTACATTTCCCAGCTGCTCCTTGAATTTAGATATACTATTTTAACTTACTTCCCGAATACCAACAAAGCGTGTCCGAAAAACTGATCGAAAAAAGCGGTATAGTCTGGTTGCTAAATGGCAGTTTGTAACCTCCCCTTGTTTTGTAGGGTTTTTTATGGATTTTGTAGCTTCAAAGTATGGAGATTAATGACTTGGATGATGCTGTCCCGGCACCCTTGGGGAATTTGAAATAATCCACGTTTTATAAAAGGGATCCCCGCATTGCCGCCGTATTTGAATCCAAGATGGCCGCCGTAATTGACGGCATTTTTAAATGAGTTTAAACCGTAATATTGAAGTTATTAACTAATAAATAGCATAACATTGTTTTTAACTTACAATATATAATGCTGGATTAGGGTAAAATGACAACAAAAAGAAACAATGAGTCGAAATCAGTCAAAATACAAAATAGGAGAGAATAGTACTGATCAAGAAATTTGCAGGCTCACATTTACAGCAGCCATCTTCTGAAATATTGTAAGTATTTTTGATTTGTTTAATTAATGCCGTTTTTGGCATTTGAATTGAAAATACTGCTAACATTTAAAATTAGATTAAAAAACAACTTAAAATTACTGTGTGGTCCACCATGTTTATGTTATAAAAGTTGAAAAATACAGTAAACTGGAAAATGTTCTGGAAACTTAAATAAGTGAGGGTTTCTTTAACTCGCCATATTTTGCACTCAAGAAGTCTATACTATTTCTTAGATCGCGAGTAAATCTGCATATTAAGAATAGGTCTTGTGGTTCCAAAAACCAGATAAGGGAAATAGCATTGTCATTTCAAAACGTGCTGATTATATTTGCTCACTTAAGTCTTTATTTACCAGTCATCTTAAATTTGAATTAGTTCAGGTTCATCCTACGACTTTTTCTCCAGGCTTAATTCACTTTAAAGAAACCTTTCTTCCCTATTCGAACAAGATAAAATTGCGGAACCTAAATTTAAATTTCTACGTCCGAAAGCTGCTCATTTTTGCCGAACTATATTGCCAAAAACTCATAGGACTTGTGAATCTGTTCATAATTTCCAACCAGTTATTGACAGGACTAACATCTCACTTTACGCTTTTGGGAAATTCCTTTTATCTGTACTAAATCATTCAAATATCGATTATTTTGTACTTAGTGATTATTTCAATGATGTTACTGTGATTGAATCAGTTCCTAAACATATTTTTCGGTCGGTTATTGCTTTGTTTCTTTCGACACTCAACGTCTATTTATCAGATAATGTTCTCCTTAAAAGGATGATTAATACCATGTTATGAAACACAAAAATTATCATTTGGGTAGTCAGTAAAGGTCGTTTTCCACTTCAACCGTATCAAACCGAAAGGTAGCGTTTTCATTTGTCTAAAAATCATTAGCTCTGCCCAAGAGCTCACTAGACAAACGAATACGTTACGTTTCGCCACGGCACGGTACGGTTGAAGTGAAAAACGACCTCAAGTTGTACTAAGCTATCACGAACCTGTTGCCCTAGTACTGTCAACTTCTTGCTCTGGCGTGTCTAAGTCCAGCCTACCTGTTAATTAGGAAGTTAAAAAGTTAGTAGACTGGCAAATTGTTTTTGAAAACATTCCTCTCTCTCTCTCTCTGACGAAGGGCCACTTGGCACAAAACGTTAGAATTTTTCAACAATAGTTCGGCAGTCTACCAACCTTTTAACTCTCTACGTTGTTCTGTACTATCTGTGCACCTTCCTATTTTTACACCTTTCGGTTACCTTATTGAATTCCAAGCATAACGTAATAATTAATTGGAACAGAATTTGACTTGAAAATATCGATAAAACTGTAAAATATCATAAATCCATTTAATAACCAAGCATTCTTTTCAAACGTATTTGCTGAAAACAGGAAAGTCCAAACACCTCCGATCAACTGGCAGCGCCTACTAAAATTTCACGTAAGATTACATGTATGAAATAAAGATTTCGTGTATGAAATGAAAAATTTCATTTATAAAATTAAAATTTTGTATATGAAATATTTAATATCACATGTGAATTGTAAATTCCATATATGGAATTTTTAATTTCACATTATAAAATTGCCATTTCACAAGTGAAATTAACCATTTCATATACGAAAGTTCCATTTAAATTAAGTGGTTTGAACCTGGGAGAATCGTGACATGTTTGTGGAAGTTAATCGTCCAGGTTACTGTAGTCTTGAGAAAGACTGTTGATGGAAGTGACAGACGTTTCGAGTTTTCGAGTTTTCGAGTTTCAGAGTCAAAGTCTTCTTTTCCTTTGAACATCTCAAACTCATTAATAATTCATGAGAAAAACACAAAGGAAATCAGTACCGAGACGGCGTTTGGATATCTGATGAAACACTTGCATAAATTAAGCCAACTTTCACCTCGATTTTCTCCCAAAATATCTTTTCGTTTGAGATGCCATGTCAAACACTCGACAGAGTGTCCCATCCTCTATTCAAACACCTCGAAGTCGGTTCGAAAAACTCGGCTGTCGCCTCGTTTTTCACCCTACTTCTCGGTGTTTGGATATCGGATGAAACACTCTGTCTCGTGTTTGACATATTACATCCAAAGGTATCATCCTGCATTGGTGTCCTTCTCATTGTTCGTCAGCCAATAGCAACACTCCTTATCAAAAAAGTTTTGATCCGACCGTGCGACCTCCCACCTCCTTAATACTTACATCCTATGAATATCACTGTTTAACAATCGACTTCGAATGCTTGATTAAAAAAAAAAATGATCAGATGACATACTTCTAGCTATACTTTACGATCTTTCTTCACCAAAATTGGTTTGTGTTTTAAACCAATGCTACGCTTTTACTTATTTCTTCAGAAAGCAATCCATGCCTGCCAAGCTCAAGAAATATACAAAAACTAATGTAGCTGCTGTGAACTCAGAGAAATACTTAATTGAGACCGAGGACCAAACTTTGCCAAGTTCTGACGAACGAATTATTTCTGAGAAAGGTAAGGTGTCTTCTATTGATCGCTTGAACTCGATCGTTGAGAAAATTGGGAGACAATCTCCGGGACATTGTGCCAAAAAAAATTCCTCGATTACAGATGGCGATTCTTGTCCAGTTGGATAATGACAAACAGTGTAGATAGCGCAAGATCGGTTTTTATGGTAAACCCGAGAATTCAAGTTGCAGTTGCTGCTCAACTTACATCAATTGGCGAAGATAACTGTGAGGAAGTTCCCTCAAAGAATTCGGTCATTCGATGTTCTATATCTCGCTAGTTATCCTTCAGGAGCCGAGGATTGATATCCAATGGCCGAATTTATACGAAGAGTAATCAAACAGCTTTCTGTTGATGAGGAATTTCATGGAAAGGAACCTCCGAAATCATTACTACCTATTTTATCTTTTGCATCAACTCCCTGACGAAATAAGTGTTATTTTGTGCAGTTGTATATATCGAGAAAGGAAGCAAGTCAGTTGGATTCTACGTGGTCGTGGTCGTGGTCGTGGTCGTTTGGAATTGTACAGCTGGTAGTGACTTATCCGACGGAGAAAAACGAGATTTTTTTTTTTTTGCTGTTAATTATTTCAAACAAGTCAATTTTGGTAGATCATGGGGGAAGAAATTTGAGGTAGAGCATCAAATGCTACGCCTGCTTAGGTCTAACAGTCAAAGTCAGGATGGTCCGGATCATTCACCTATAATTCCGATCACGGGAACGACTTAAAACAGGTAATACAATAACCATGAAACGGCACAATGTTTGCTAAGATGTATACCGTGGACAACTGTTCTATGGACTGGAAAGGTGTGAAAGAAAAATCAACGGAGAAGTTGTAATGGTACAATACTTTATTTACAACGTCTTTTCAATTACGGGTAACCTCGACCGAATTCATACTTGTATATTTGCAATGTAAAGAAGATATTTATACGTTTAGTGGAAGGAAGATAATATTAATTACATATTGAAAGAGCAGTCTGCCTTATCGGACTTTAAGCACGCACTGCGATATTTTTGAATAGCTTCAAAAACAAATCATTCCATGAGTTCCTTGATAAACTAACTTTGAAATTAAATTTGTCCTAACCTTACAATCCAAGGTGAAGTTCAAGTCTGTCATACTTAAGAACATGTTACCGTCACGATTTTCTAAGTTTGTTTTCCTCATGAATTATTAATTCTTATTTTGGAGTCAAATGAGTCAACGAGTTGACGACGATTATCTTATCAATGCAGACTCGAGGGATTTTTAAACCTTTTTTTTTTCTCTTTTTTTATTTCAATTCACATCAAATCGTAACTAAAATTTTTACTGCATGACAAATGTATCCAAACAACGGCTGAAATATTTGTAAATAACTTAGATATTGTAAAGCAGGTGTTCATACATGCCTTTTTTTTACTCTAAAAACTTATCAACTCATTTCCGCGGGAAGTGTAATTGCGCAGTTTTAATTAACGTGATTAAATTTAAATAATAAAAATTAGTGGATTTTGACCCTTATAGTCGTGTTTAAATACGAGTGTACTTATGCGCCCGTTTTGAGTCAGCTCATTTTTATAAAAGAATGTAAAATAGTTTTACATCAAAAAATCGAGGAGGAGTTTCGCCGCGTGTTTAGTAAACTTTAGAAGTTATTTAGACTATATTTATTCTTCCCGAATAAGGTAATTTACAGTTTGCCTGGCTCGCAGGGAGCAAAAAGCTAATCTAGGGAGACGAGGTATTAGAATTAAAATACATAGAAAATTAACAAATTAAGCAGTCAAAAGAATAAAAAAACTAATGCTTATTTTAAGCCTTTAGATGTTATATAATTACTCTGGGGAATATGAACACTGTATATAGGTAGTAACTCTTAGGACAAGTGGTACCATTATATGTGGTAATATAAGGACAATTTAATGTCGAAGAGACGTCGTAACTTATAAGGATAACAGCTGTATATTCAATCAACTGATTCTTTTTTAAATGACTCCTAAAACGAATCCTTTCCTACGCTAATTGACTTAGAAAATTTTAAAATACAAAAGTTAAACGAGAAAACCGAGCGAGATCTGTATCAAATAGATTAA
Organism: Nanipora kamurai; assembly: GCA_036872915.1. Lineage (NCBI taxonomy): Eukaryota > Metazoa > Cnidaria > Anthozoa > Scleralcyonacea > Helioporidae > Nanipora > Nanipora kamurai. Next base: position 6,811 of record JBAHVQ010188981.1, on the reverse strand, counting down.
GACGACTGACTTTTTGTTTGTACTTTTATCATGAATAATTGACAAGTTTTAAAAAAGTGTGATGGGTTTTGTAAGGTTTTCGATAAGGTGAAAAACACTTCCCTCGGCTCTTGGTTTATTACGCTTTTCTTAAATCTTATCACATCCCTCGTGCTTAGATCACTGACTAGTATAAATGTACTGCAGTCAATCACAAATCCGAGAGTTAGATTGGCTATTCTGCCATTTACTTTTTGCCAATAGAAAATGATGATGATGTCGCCTCGCTTAGAGGCCCGTTTTCAAAAGGTTAATCACTAATTTATGACAATATTTGATCTGATGTTGAATTAAAAATATAAAAAGATACATATACTAAAACAGCTAGACAAGAGCCCTCGCTCTCTACGAGCGATTGTGGACTGGGGCTTCGCTGTTGTTGACGACCTGGTCATACCAAACTCATGCTCTTTGCATACTCCTAATTATGAACATAGCAAAAAGTATTTTATATTTCTTCAGTTAACAAGTTGCTAAAAATTTTACAACATCATTGTGGTCACACGTCACAAGTCTTCTTTGACAGCTCCCAATCGTATTCCGGTGCTCATGTGATAATAGTCATAGTGTGCACGGAAGCCGTAGTTTCCGGGAAACTCTTTCTTTATGGCCGTGTTCAACTCGCATACTTTCAACTGTTTGGAAAAGTTAAAAGACTTACATCTTGGGGAAAGTTGGCACATCATCAGGCATTGGTAGGATTCATGTACTTCGGTTTCAGTCTGGAACACTTTCTCAGAAAGAGCATGGTCAGCAACTGGCGAAGTCATTACGGGATTAGTTCCACCATGGATAGTTGGTCCTGCATTGATCGCGTAATGTAATATAGAATATAAGTATTTCATCTGACATTCTGAGATACAGAAACATCTATAGGGGAAGTTCTTTGGAAAACAAAGACTGTGCTTCTGACTTGTACTATCAAGCTCGGAGGTTATGATTTTCAGCTTATGTCGTATTCTTCAGTTTTCTTTTTGTTTAATTTCTGGCTCAATATGGTCAATGATATTTGGCATCATCCGACGTTTTCCAAACAACCTGCGTTCAGCTAACTGCTTATTTAATAAACATATTATTTGAAAAATTGGAGGGATTTTGCTAGTTCAGACTAGAGATACATTTGAGCTATTTTACTTAATATGTAGAAAAGCCCGAGGCGGAGATCAAACCCATTACCGTGGTTTCCCTTCTAGGGCTCAGAAATTTTCCGAGTAAATTCCATGGCTCAGGATACCAATTAACAAACATAAACACGTACTAATCACCGAAGTCGACGTCACTATATCTTATTCAGTCTTAAACATACCATTCTTGAAACAAAACTCCAAGCTTGACGACTGTTTCAAATTCTTAAAGTTGTAGATATAGTAAGATGTGCATGTTCGGATGTAGACGTCGATTGTCGTGGAGCAATCGTTCGTGTCGTTTTTCACGCAGAGGAAACGAGCGACAACGTCATCTTGAACTTTAGGATGCAGTCCGTTCAACCAAACTGTGCACGTCGAACTTCCTTGGGGTGCCGATTCATAAAACTAAGGAATAAAAAAATGGGGTTTAACTATTAGAAACGGAAAAATAGTTGTTGATACACAATATCTGAAGTAATATTTAAAAAACGAGTAGGAGTGTTTTAGATCCGATAAAATACGTACTACGAGTTTTTTTAATGGCTTCGAAAACGATCCCCTATACACGCTAATTCACGAAGAAATTTTGAAAATTAACGTTTTCTAAGCCGTGTCTTTATCACATATAAAGATTGGACACGGTTATGATTTTATTTTGTATTTTCCTCAATTATTAATGAGTTTTTGAATGCCTGTTAACGGACTACATTATTCAAGTGTTTTTGTTTATAACTAGGCTGTGAGTTTATCCACTACACTGGTTGCGTCCTGTTACGTCACTGCGTGCATAGGAGATGAACCTTAAAAGGAAGGATAGTTTAGTTGTAATTGACATTAATCTTGTGACAAATATAAGAGCCCAGCGTAATATACGGAGGTTTGTCACAAGACTACGTTTCCCTCCTGGTCAATCTATTGCTGATAATTGACATTAACTAGCAGGTTCCTAGGTTTCCTACTGTTGTCGCGAGGATTTTATTGGAGGTGGTTCGTGTACTGCACTATTTAGAAAGATGACGCTTCTCGGACTTTCTGTGAGGAAGGACTAGATCCAATGATGATGGAATCAATGCTCGACATCTTCGAGAATGGTTTAATTTTGGTCTGGATGTTTCTTATACCTGTTAGCAAAAACCCAAAAGAGACCTCTCAAAGAAAGAGCTTATAGGAAGTATAAACGTAAATTTTCGCGTGTATACGAATTATCCATTACAAGACTCAACCGGGACCAGTTGTGAAAACTGCAACTCTACGAGCCTCCGAATTCTGTATTTCAGGCCTTCGAGTTACAATCCGGAGAACCTAGTTGCCATGAAATAGGGTCTATGTTAAGTGAAAGTAAATTCGAATTGGTAATTCGTACACTCGAAAATTTACTTCCACTTAATATAGGCCCAATTTCATGTCACAAAGTGTAAATGCGAAATATTCCCGGAGCATTCGTTATCAAGGTACTCTGCATTCCCTCCGCTCTCCCGCTTAGTCTGTATGGCTTTGCGAGACTTTCGCTGGAAACCTGTTGGTTAATGTTTGCTGTTTAGGCTTATATACCTGGAGAAATCATCTTCGGTTTTCATCATAGAACCTGTACCATTCGTTTCCTTTCAACTGCACATTAACTTCATTCGTTTTTCCGACCTCGTATTTGACTTCCAAACTGTCGGCGCAGACACGTAGTACACCTTGTTCAGTAAACAAGTTGAGTGAATATTGTAAGGAAGGAAAGGATGGAGGGTATGTGTTTGGATGAGTTGGTGGGTGGATGAGTGTGTAGGTGTGTGAGCGGGTGGGGCGTGTATTGGTGAGTGGATGATCGATTGGTGAGGGAGGGAGAGAGAGAGAGTCAAGCAAGGTTATGTCTGGGGGATAAATAATTCTTGAACTGAGTGATCGCGATCATGTAAGACCTAGTTACCTGTGACTCAACGGCATTAATCCACATATTCCTGGTGGTCCCTCATTCTCATGACTGAATGACCAATGGCGCCAACAATGTTAAGGTTGGGGTTAGGGGTTATGGCAAAGGTTAAGGTTCAGATTAAGGTTAGTCTTAGGATTAAGGCTAGGTTATGGTTAGAATTAGAGTTAGGATTGGTTAGTAGGAGGAGAAAAGAAGGAGTCATGCAGACCGGCGTAAAGGGAGGAAAAAAGGAATGGTAAAAAGATAGCGAATGCAAGGAAGGGCGTTGGATGAACTGTGACAAAGTAGAGCGAGTGAATGTGAGTGAATGAATGAATCAATCAATGGCGTGATGAACGGGTGGCGGGATGGATGGCGTGTGTCTGTCTGGGGGGTAAGTGGATGCATGCAAGGATGGATCAGTGAGTAAGTGGTGTGACTGATGGATGAATGAATGACGGCCGTATTTAGCCATGTAGGGAAAGAAAGACATGTCAACAATTTTCATCCAACTTTTATCAAATGATAGTGCAAAAGTGATAAGATCTCGGAAATTGTTATAATCTTTATAGAACACTGCTTCAAACGTACTTGATACGATGAGGTCAAACAGTTTTACATCCACTCCATGAGTGTTATTGGCCCAACATTCGTACGTTCCACTTTGGTTGTGGCTGAGCGTGTTCAGTACCAGGACATTCGAACTGCTTTGTAAGGTCACCTTATCTTTGACCCATGTTATTACCGGAGCCGGGTAACCCTTTCCTTCACAGGTCAGCGTCAAATCTTTATTCATTCGTATTCAAAATACATGAAAGAACGATAAACTGTTAAGAATAATAAAGAGAATAGTGAAAGAATAATGAAGCTATTGTTTGTCGCCCAGCATAAAGAGAAGGTTTACTGAACTGAAAACAATTCGTCAAAGGTTTTGCAATCACGTGTTTTTTAAGGAACCCAAATTGTGTTTGTACTACTGGGCCTCAAAATTTTGGGCTCACTGCAAAACTCACTAGTAACAATTAATTACAAATTGAACGATAAACAATAGTACTCATTGACCACTCCAGAAACTTCGGGTGGCCTGAGCGCAAATGCGAAGCAGCAAGTAATTTTGGGATCATTTGGGTGGATGCGGGAAATTTAGGAGTGCAACTTCAGGGCGAAAATGCTACTCCAGCTCGAGTAAAGTTCTCCTGGAAGATGATACAGAGGGAGTAAAACTTCCACAAGTTAGTCTGGACGAATGCACTGTTTCCCAACTCTGAAGAGGGCTGTTCGGTAGAGGGGCAAAAACCAGTGAGAGAAAACCAGTGAGAGAAAACCGGAACTCAGGCTCTTTTTTTCATAATTCTGTATTTAGTAGCCTTCTATCTTTGGTTGCAGTAGATGACCCACTTACGTTCTAGTAACTGTAGATATAGGAAATCCTCGTTCCCGTTGTCACTATGGTGAATTGGAACTCGAAAGCCCTTGTAAAACACAGAGAGTAGTTCCAGTCGTCCCAGTTTCTTGGTTGTTCATATCACATCTGCATATTATCCGACTTTGTTTCCACAAGTACAAATATTTCCTTTGGCGAGTTCAAACATCCTGCGAATGATCATTTTCGGCATTGGGGTCGATAAGGCAGAAACATCCGGGCCTAACCTACGAGGAAGTTTAGTCTGGCGGAGTATTTCCGCCTTCGATAAACAATATTGTCACAAGAACCCTCAGTTTATAATGCAAGAGATAATACGTCAATGCTCCTGGTCATTCCAGCCCAGCCGTGCAAAATATATCAGCGCCTATGTTGGTGTCTATGTTGTTTCAAACTGTCAAAACATTTAGCAAATTAACAGTTAAGTAAACCACAGCAGAAACCGCATACCTAATAGGTGGCTTAAATTTGTGGTTACAAGTTCACAAGGACTTCAAATAGCTGCTATTGAAAACAAGAAGGTTGTTATAAATTGCGGTTTATTTTTAAAAAGGTACGTTTGAGTAGAAAATATTACAAAGATCAGTTGAGGAATCGAGAAAGCAAGTACCGGCCAGTTGAAAGTCTTCAATGGTACATGTCTATTAGTAAATTCAAACATCACAATTTTTAAAAGAGATCAATGACCTACACATCATGAAAAATTATTGTTAAATGGTAAAATTCAAATGTTCGAGTTGGACTTCTTGAAGTTCTCTGGGAAAGATTCTGTTTCATAGAGCTCTTTGAAGAACTTCTCCGCCCTTCTATAAAACTTGTCATTTAAAGTTCTTGTTTCGACTTCATAGATATTCCCTTTCCCATGTGATAATAATCATAATCTGAACGAGGAACAAAATATCGTGGAAATTCTCTGTTCGAGGCACTATTCATCTCGCAAATTTTCCACCTCTTGGAAAAGTTATAGGACTTGCATCTTGGCTCTAGTTGACACATGATCAAACATTGATAGGATTCTTGGATTTCTATTTCCGTTTGAAATACCACCTGAGATAGAGCGTGGTCGGTTTTAGGAGATGCAATCACGGGAGTAATTCCAACCGGAACTCCCAGTTCTGTAAAATAAGACAAAGTAATCCACATGAGGTCAAAACATTACATTTGAAATGTTATTTGACTTTCGACGGAATTTTAGATTTGATTAAATGTTACACAATGATTATTTTTGTGTTTTCCATTCTGTTTATCCTCATCAGTTTAATATTTTGCTGAGGTTTATTATACGTTTTGCCAATGCTGCTCATATATTCTCCCCAAATTCTTTTTCTGATCGACAGTGATAATTATTTCCTATTGGAAGTAAGAAGTGTTTTACCTCCCAAACTTCTTTCTGATATTAATCTATCCCGTAAGCCCCCATAGACCTAGTTGCGCCACTGATGTTGCATGAGTAACCACAAAATGTTATTTCAATAAATATTTGATATGTATTTCACTTATCTGTGTGAATTACTACGGAACTTTCTAGACGTTTTTGCTGGGCACTCATTTTTATCACAAGAAATCGTTTTCAACCTGGTTGTTCAATTAACTCGATATACTGACTTGCTTGAAATGTTACTGACTCCCTGTATACCTCCAGTTCTTAGTGACTTGTTGTAAAATACATTAGTCGTAACCTTGAACTTGTTAATCGTTTAGCGGTTAGAGTCCGATGTTTCGAATATCAGAAACAAAACAATAAATGAATGAACAAAGCAAAGACAACGAGAGAATAAAGAATAAGAGGAAAAAATTTTGAACGTTAAAGGGCTATCAAAGATCTTCCTTGTTTCAACCTTTCACTTACCATTCATCAAGCAAAACTTGAATCTAGATGTGCTACTGAGGTCCTTAAAGTTGTAAATATAGTATGTCGCGCATCTGCGGACGTAGACGTCAATCATCGTAGTGCAATCGTTTGTTTCGTTCTTCACGCAAAGTGCGCGATTCACTGCACCCTCCTGAACTGTAGGATGGTCTCCGTTCAACCAAATTTGACAAAATGAATCATGTTGAGTTGGAGCCGACTGATGAAACTAAGAACGTTAACAAAAAACAACATATTCGTTTGTAATTCTAAGCGTTTTTTTCTAATTCACCTGGTTTGTATTTCTAATTCTAATATATATCCGATTTTCCTAACATCTCTGATTTCCATGTGTGTTTGCATTTCCATATACATATATACATATATATATATATATATATATATATATATATATATACATGTATATATATACATGTATATATGTATATATATATATATGTATATATGTATAT
>JBAHVQ010188970.1:0-14983 GCA_036872915.1 Nanipora kamurai | reverse complement strand
TATATATATATCGTTCAAAAAACCAGGCCCTTCGCCAGTCTACAAACATTTATAAATCATTCAAAAAGTAAACTTTAATAAAGATTTTAATAAAGTTTACTTTTTGAATGATTTATACACATATAAATATATATATTAGGCGAAGGTGGAAAGAAACGATTCTCGCCTGGTCAATCGATTGCTGATATATATATATGTAATCTCTATATCGGATTGTATTTTTTTTCATGCTAAGCATGCTATACATCGCCATGTCCCAATTTCCCCTGCGCAATATTGTCTGATAAGACAACCGTTATCATTTGTTCCTATCTCTGTTTCTTTCATGGCTGCTATCCGGCGTCTGGTCGAGCGTTAACCGTACATCACAATGAATTATATTAATGTTATAATAATCATAAATAATTTACTCGGCTACCACGGTCAGCACCTCCAAAATTATCAGTATTTATGGCATGTTTATACGCACGAGTACGATAAATTGCATAATAATTTACATAAAACAACTCCTCAATTCCGATTGGTTGAGAGCAGAGCAATTTCAAAGTAACACAGTGTACAAAGAAGGAAATTGAATGCCTAAGAAAGGTAATTCGGTGCAAAGTTCTTGCGACACAAATCATCCCTTCCGGCGTAAAACATCCAGTGACTCATGGAGAGCTGATCAAATACTAACTCTTAGTTTTGGAAAAGTTTAGAGAAATTGCATTTGAAAACAGTTCCTGTCATTTTTTCAGTAGATATTTTGGTGAGTGGTATTTGTTAGTCAAGTACGTCACTCGTTGCGTAATTTTTGATGTATATTAGCAATTTGTATTAGCATGATTTCTCGGGTAATTTCCAGAAACATGCACTCACGAGGCTTTCAAAGACCTCCTATTACACTCGTCCTTCGGAGTCGTACTATTTTGATAGCCTTTGAAAAACTCACTTGTGCATGTTTTTACTAATTGCAAAAGGAACCATTCTATCACCTGCACTAATACTCGCACCCGCCTAGTTCGAAACGGCTCGCATCTTTATATTACTTGCAGCATTTACATGAAATCATGAAGTTGCAATAGTGGAGGAGAAGAATTGCTATGGTGAACAACATAGAAAAACCCTTCAGAAACCCAACCGACACGTATTCTTAGATATCTTCAGAACAGTATGTACGTACCAGATCCACGGCTCTTTTCCGGCGTCCTGTCGATTCTTCTGTATCTGTAATCTAGAATAGAAGGGCTGCAGGTTTAGAGTTGAAAACCTGTGACAAATGACAACTGTAAATTGTATCGATAATCCTGGGGATTTCTTGGCTAGGCGGGACTTCTCAGTTTTGCTCAAGGTCTTAAGAATCATCCAATAATCCATCATGTCAATTCTTTGAACTCCTTACTAGCACAGCAAGCAGAAAAACTTGCTGCTCGAACTGTGGTAAGCCAAGGACTTAGGAAAACTCTGATGTGGACTCGAACCCACAACCTTCTGAATGCTAGCCAACACTCTAACCATTGAGCCACTAGAACTGAGATGGCAGAGAAAGGTTATTTGAAACTAGTCCTACGGCAATGAGTTGCAGAACACTAAGGCAAGGTAAGGTAAAACCTTTAACTAGGGTAAGCACTAAACAGTGTAAACTGATGAACTTGTGGCTCTCAGACTCTACGTAAGTACCTACTAATATATACATGTGACAATTAAACCTAAAAGCAAACAAGACGCCTGGTTGGTGTTCACTCGGGCTACCAACTATTGCCAGCAGGCAACAAGGACATGGTCACTTGTTCAGCAAATGGCATAATTATTAGTTGAACTGTCCTATCCGAGTGTTATTAGTAACTTTTTGGAGATCACATTGATTTGGAAGGAGCAAGTATTTCTAGTATCTCGTTGACTTCGTCGCCTTTGCTATTTTTATTAGTTCACTAAAACATGGATTAAGGGATGGATCACTCTATTTTTTGTGGAGGGGTTGAGCAATTACCCAAAAAAAAAAATTCGGGCGCGACAAAAGGAAGAGGGAAAAATAAAGCACACCTACCCAATAGAAATATGATTCGAACAAGCCCTGTCCAGTGAAAGAATGCAAAAAAAAAATTTCTTGCAAAACAAACTGATGAATAAAAATTTCTTGCCGAAAGTTCGGGGCAAAAAATTAATGCAAAGAAAAATTGCTCAACCACCCCATAAAAAAAAATTGTCCATCCCTAACCGGAATCCTAGCAAGTTTCTAATAGTTAATTATTAAAACTATTCTGTCGACATCATACACAAAGGCGTCAACTTTATTTATTCACTTACTTTGACGCAATCCCGAGGTATTTTGTTACAATATTCCCCTTGGAACAACAGTGTGATTGTTGTACCATACATTTTACATATAGGTTGGTTCATCAGTTCTATATTGCAGGAATTTGCGGTAGGACAGAGTTGAACAACTGAAGATCAAACCGCTTTTGAAATAAGCTGATCGTCATCCGTTGAAATTTATCTACCTGATACTGCATTTAAACGAACAATGAACGACATAATTTTCATCGGTTTATGAGCCAATACGATGTTCTGAGCAGAATGAACTTCAGTGACAAACGTGCTAAATTCGAGAGGTCAACACAAATGTCATGTTGTTCTGGTTATTAGCTCGGTTCTGTTCCTCTGTTTTACAAAAAATAGTCCGCTTCGACTGATTTTTGTGAACTTTTCACGCTAAATCACAACTGTAGAAAAGTTTCTCTGATTGCCCCGACCGGGAATCAAACTCAAGGTCTCCGGCTAAACGTGCCACCGCTCTAGACTACTAAGCTATTGGGATACCCGGCCAGAACAGTCAGAAATAGCCATCATATTCAATTCACAATTATCAACAGCTCAATGGGAGATATCTAATCCACCAAGTCATCACACTCTTGCGAACTTAGTCCACGTATTCCAAACCTTCTTCGCTCAAACTCATTAACTATTCGTGAGGAAAACCGTTTTGATACTACGATCAAACACTCGAATAAATTGACCACATTTTGACCTTGGTTTTCTTCTAAAATATTGATTCGATGGAAAGGATAACCCAAACACCGTTCGATTTTTTCATGAAACCTTTCTCAGATGATCACGACCTGAACTGAACATTTGAAAGAACTCCAAGAAACATTAACTCTCCAAAATATAAAATTGTACGCTCTGCTCTTCACAACATGTTGGTTGACATCAATCGCCGAAGGCATTACTTGAATATCAAATTAGTAAAAAAAAGTGCTTTGATATCAAAGTACGTCTGTATTCGGGCGATGTAATCATACTCATACTGAAGAGAAAGCGAGAGTTTGATTTTCTTACGATTCTCTCAAACATCTAAACTAGTTTTTCGTGTTTCATCAGCGCATCCACTTGGAAACAATTAAGACACTCGGCCTTCGGCCTTGTGTCTTGATTATGGTTTCTCGTGTTTGGATACCCTGATGAAACAATCAAACTCGTTCGTAACATATTACTTAAACAAGTAATATGCGTATAACCTCCATAAGCGTATTAGTATATATGGAATGAGTGCATAGCTTAAATCGCAGACTATAACTAGGTACTTCTCTCGGAAAATGTACCAGTACTTTGATCGAAATCAAATGTCCAAAACAACGAGCTAAACCGACCATGCAAAATGTTTCACAGTTTCTCAACGTCTGACGGATTGCGCAATTTCGTGATATTCAAAAGAAATAAACACACAGAAAACTCAGCCGAAATCCAGACTCGTGATACCACAGATAGCCCGAGTAATACCGAAGACCCAAAAACCTAGTTGAAATTATCAAATAAAATTAAGAATGATTCATATTCAACTGACTACTAAAAGCATTCTTAAAAAATACTACTCTGAAAGAGTGCAAACTTGCAGACTGTTTTATACTTAATATATTAATTTATTTTAGTAGATTGGACAACATAAGACCGTGAAGTATCCAGTTCTCTATTGTAACCAGGGCATACGTAATTAAATTGATTATAATGAATGACTCTTCGACGAATGTCACTGTTTCTTATTAGCATATCCAGTATATATTCTGGTACTTCCATGTATTCTTCGGTATAACATACAGAGTCTATAGACAGTAAGGTGGAACTTTTGGGTGTTATCACAGTTTGAGCAGAAAGATTTTCTAGTACTTAAAGTCTAACACGAACTCAGTTCATGTGGGACCTTGGAAAATCTCAGACGACTAGTGAACGCTCGTCAAATATAACATTATTAAACTGCAATCTCCCAAGAAAAATGAATGTGGCTTAGTACTTCTACTCAGCCATTTAAAATCAGATAGGATTTGAATGTCCTGATATCTAAGAAACTAGTATATGTTTCGAAATATCAAGAGCGCAAGTAACATTAATTTCGCGACCGGTTCCCAACTTGACCTGTAGCTCAGTTGGTAGAGCGTCGGACCAGTAAACCGAAGGTCGCGGGTTCGAATCCCTGCCGGGCCAAGTGGAGTTTTTTCTACTTGTCCCGTATGGTTCGTCACTCGGAGTAGCAACTAACGTAAAAAATGAATGTGCTATAACATTTGACTGGAAATTTACTGCCTCAGGCTTGCCGAGTTATATAGAGCATCCGTCTAACGTTCAGAAGGTTGCGGGTTCGAATCTCGCCTGGATCTTTCTTTTAAGATTCTCTACTATAACAGTATCTAACTGAAATTCCCGAAGACGAACTGAAGGTAATCTACTCTCTGTAGTGGAGGATCATATTAACACATTAATCCTTAGGGCGTACGTAACTCCTGTATATCGTTTTTGCGCCGTGCAGCAAGGATAGCGAAGTAATTAAAAGAAATTCCATTGAAACACACCTCCAGGGATTCTGGATTATTCTTGCTGCCATTACATTTGCCGTCTCCAGTCGTCTATAATATTAAGAGAAAAATAAAAATAGTATAATAAATTATCCCGAAATAAACACATCCACACATATAAACATACGTAAAAATGTATATAACCGGATCTCCAAACGTTTTCTGTTGTCTGATTAAAGTTTTACTCTGGTTAATTTTTACGTAAGACATTATATGTATACCGGGACTGAGGGTGACAACTTGGCCTGAACACAATAAAGGAAATGGTTTGAACCTGGGAGAATCGTTAGATGCTTGTGGAAGTTAATCGGGCGGGTTAGTGTAGTCTTGAGAAAGACTGTTGATGAAAGTGGCTGATGTTTCGATGGCCCTAGCGGCGGTCATCTTCAGAGTCAAGTGAAGAGTAAATGTCAGGTTCGCTTATATATGTATCTAGTTCGTGGGCCATAAGTGGGCAGTCGTATGAGTCACAGAGGTGGGTGGTTGTTTGTGAAAACGTTTGAGGGCGTGGATGTGGGCGTTAATGATCAGTTTTTGTCGAAGTGTGAAGTCCATTGAATGTTCGCATGTTTGAATTTGTGAATATGTCGTTTGTAAGGACCTGGTGGTTGTTGTGATCGGCTGAGTGGATTTTGTTCTAAGTTCGTATACCAATTTTCGGATGGGAGGCGTTGTTTGTCGTTCGTGTCGCCGAATCCCCGTCAAGGTTATGTTTAGTTTGTCGGTGGTGCTCGGCAATGTGATTGGCTTTGTCTCCGTTTTTTGTCGCTCGTTTGTGTTCTGTGAGTCTTATATTTAACTTTCTTCTAGTCTCAACTATATAGGTGGCTCGGCAGTCGGGGCAATTAATTTTCTAAACTGCACCTTGTCGTTCATTTGGTTGTTCTCGGCCCTAAACGTTAAACAGTAGATGTCGGAAAGTTGTCATCGGTTTGTGCGCTATTAGTATGTTGTATGGTCACAGCCACATTAACGAACAGAACAGTCACATAGAATTTACCAATGAGATCGAAGAGAACGGAGCAATTCCTTTTCTAGACTGTTTGGTAAGTCGTGACAACAACAACCTTCGGACCACTGTTTAAAAAAAACCAACCCATACTGACAGGCTACTTGACCAATCATCTTACAATCCAACATCCCACAAAACCACCACCATCAAAACATTGACGAGACGCGCACAACTCATTTGTGACATACCCGACGCTCTACGCCACGAAAATGACTACCCGCGAATTCACCCAACTTAATACTTACAGAGACAATGAACGCAACAAAAACAACCGCCCGACAACAACTACAGCAACGAAACCTTACATAAAAGGTACGTCTGAGATGATCTCACGTATCTTACGACCATATAACAAACGAGTAGCGCGGAAACCGACCACAACTTTACGACATGTACTGACCACCGTTAAGGACAGATAATAACCACATGAAAGACAAGGTGCAGTTTACAAAATTAATTGCTCCGATTGCCCAGCCACTTATATAGATGTGACGACCAACGAACGTTCGTCAAGCTCGCTTCCTCGGAATAACAATTTTGAGCCCTAGCCGGGAATCAAACCGGCAACCTTCGGATGACCGGATTACTAATGACCGGATGACTAATCATTGAGCTACCAAAACTCAGATGGCGAGCTAAGGTGCAGGTTGACGAACGAGCTTGACGAACGTTCGTTGGTCGTCTTCCACATATATATACACAAGATAAAACTATAAAAATACTTCATTTTATTTCGACGTTTCGGGGCGGTGCCCCTTTATCAAGAATCGAAAGTGCAAAACCAAGGAAGCTCTATTTATAATGATTTACATCTAATTATAAATTAAAAATATAAAACCCAGTTTCAAAAGAAATCTCTACGATTCAATCCATTTGGCGTAAAGATATCCAGTTTATAAGTCCATAATCCTTCTCTCCTTTTGGGTTCATTTACATCCGTCTTATCAATAATCATTACTTCCAATTCCTTAATTCCCATGATCTTCTTCATAAAAATGTGCATACAAATGCTCACCAGCCAGATACGAAAAAGTGCAGAAAGTGTTCTTATATAATTTCAAGAGTCCTTTAACATAAGACCAACTAAAATCATCTTCACGTTTCATCTCAGAAACGCTGGAATCATTAAAACTATATGAAACTTTATTTTCATAATTTATGTAATATATCAAACACGAGAAGGAGTGTTTCATCAGGATATCCAAACACCGAGGGTTTGTTGAAAACCGAGTCGGTAGCCGAGGTTTTTTAAAAATTTCGACGTGTTTGGTTATCCAGTATATAATCAGTATCTGGAGAGTAAATCGAGGTGAAAGTTGGCTTAATTTATGTAATTTTCTTCTTCAGATATCCAAACCACGTCTCGGTAGTGATTTCCTTTGTGTTTTCCTCATGAATTACTGATGAATTTGAGATATAACTTTTCAAACTTGGGAGAAGGAAGTTGAAGTTAGCCAAGTGATTTGATAGCACAAACGTCAGTAAAAACGTGTACTAAGTCTACCAAGAAACATGATATCAAAGAAACTACGGAGGTCCATCTTTTGTCCACACAAGAAATCTGTTCGTTCAAAGTCATTTTGGTATGTAAACGGATCTTCAGTAGCAATACTTACGTCGACAGCGATTGGATACACAATATACTCCTGTTTGTTGCTTTTTTCGTCTTCTGGGTTTTCCCGGAAAGGAAAAACGATGGTGAGTTCGATATTTGATAGGTCACTATCCCCGTCGTTGGAGACCTTAAACAAGAAAACGAATTGGGTTAAAATACGGTTTTTCTACACATGGGTTTTTATATTTGGTTTCCTTAATACATTATGTAACACTGGGTAAACTTTGTGGGTAAAACGTTGGGTCCTTGCTAGGGAAAACAGGTCCTTTTAAAAATTCGTGAAATCACCGAGTTTCTGTTTCAGGTGTATCAATTAATTGTCTTCCAAATTTGACAACAATTTCGGCTCTAAAGGTAAACGATAACTTGTGGAGGGGGCGCTGAGTGACAAATTATGAGAAAATCGACTAGTAACCACTTAAGGTGGCCCTTCACACTTTAAAATTACGGTGTTTAATTATGGGCATCTCCATCTTTAAAATAATAGTAAGTTCAGTACAAAGTGTATTAACTCTGTAGAACAAGTATCATAAACATGAGATACATGTCAAATTTCAAAAAGGTCATTATCTTTGTGCATATTATTGAACGTTAATATGTACCATGGCGTTCGCCGACATAAGCTTAAGAAAAACAACAGCCAAAAAAACGTTACCCTAGTCATGCTTCGTTAATGTTCTTTACAAATTAGCTTTCATGCAGCAAGTCATTTCTGAAGAATAAGCATTATAATTTTTATTAGGTTAGCGTACTTTTTTCATACACACTGTATAGTAAATGAGGAATGGTACTATTTTTATCCTCTTGAAAACTATTCTGAACGAAACGTTGGTGTTACGTAAGGAAAGTCGTGCAGTAAATGTGTTAAGTAAAATACTCACGATGAACGTCATTTTCACGTTTGGTCCAAGAAGAGATGCATTCACAGCTGAGAAATTGATCTGATTCTGACCCGGTAATCCAACGTTTGGCGGTGTTATGGGGTAGGTCACAGCTTTGGGAACAGACGTTCTAAGTTAAAAAAGGAATTGACAATTAACTTTTTCAGTACTGACATCTCGATCTGCTGCCACTTTTTGAATCGGACTCCTAAAGTTCGTTTACAAACATTGCGGCTTCTGGTAGTGTTAAATAAAATAATAGTTATAAATAACACGGGTTGAAACAGGATTCATGATATCACAAACGCGATTGTCGCCGACGATTCCTCACCACCAGTTGCGGGGGGTTGTCACAAAATTTGATGGTACTCGATTAAATTGGTATGGTGGGTCGGAGGTTTGCGTAGCCAAATGTACGATCCGCCAAGCTCTTAGAGGCCCTCGAGCATGGTAACGGCAAGAATGATATACGCTAATGATATATATTGATGTACTATGAATAACACATTAAGGTAAATCGTTAAGTAATAGTTAAAATATGGGCGGCCGATCTTTATGGGCACTTATAATAGCGAGACGAAGGGGAGCTTAACCTACTTAACTTTTTACCGAATGAACAATAGAATGAAGCTCATTAGCATTCTTAACCTTTAATAAATACTAATAAGGATGCTCTCATTAATTATTCATGAATTCGATAACGTACATTCAGAAAAGCAGAGTTCCCAGTATACTACACTGTGGCGCTCCAACGGTAATTGGCCTTAAAGCAGACGAATAGTTATTGATGGTTGTTATTTTAGTGCGTGATGTTAAATATGAATAGAACCATTTGATGACGTTTGGTGTTAATCCAAGGTTTTCCGTTTTGATATTAGCGCTAACTGGTCAACCGTAATCCATTGCCAGAGGACAATTTGAAAAAATATAAGACAAAACATAATCCGAAAGTAAGCATCTTGTGAATAACTCAAGATATGAGCTTAAAAACAAGGCAAAAGTGTAGCGATAATATTTCGACTTTATTGCAAAGCCTTAGTCAGATCAACTAGTTACACAGAGTATATACGATCCTTAAGTAGTCGCAAAGCACAGGTTACATCATCAGAAAGAACACACTATTTACAGAATAATTAATGAGCTGTTAGCAGAGGAGGAAGAGGTTATGAAGTGACAGAGTGAGAGCTTAATTAAGGAAATAGAGTTAGTTCTTTGGTGGCTTGTAAACCAACATTTAACTCTGGTGCGTTAAATTTAATGTAGAGCGATTCAAGAATGAGAAGTATGTTAGAAGAATAGGACCTACAGGAATGAAGAATTTTGAAATTATCGAAAACAAGATTTTTGATATCGGAATTGTTTTGAAGTGCAAAGTTGTCATCATTTAGGCGGTCGTAAAGGTTATTCAAATTAGTCAAATATTAAGCATTATGACAATTTTGGAAGTGCTGAGCAACAGAGCTGGCGCTAAAAAGAGTGCTATGTTCCGAAAGGTGTTTACGGAGGCAACGGTCAGTTTTACCGATATATCTATGACTGCAGCCAGGACAAGAAGCTTGGTATTCAACTTTGCTACGCGAGAGGTCCGAAATTTTGTCTTTGTTCGAAAGAAAATATGAAATCTTTTTGGTGTTGTAAATAATGATGAAATTAACGGGTTCTTTGAGACAAGGACGAATTTTCTTTATACATGATTTAACTAAGTTTTCACCTCTTACGTTCCAAGACATGATCCCAGTGATTTGCTTTTCAAAAAGTATTTTGCTGCTACAAATCCTAAATGCTCGGTGAAACAAAGATTTTACCCATGTAGTTTTACGTGGAAAGGGTTCAAAACTGGAAAAATGTGTATACTGGCCAGTGTGTGTATCCTTGCGATAAACAACACCGTCAGTAGAAATTTTGATATCCAAGAAATGGATGAGGCGGTCGTCAAACGTATCAACAGTAAATTTTAGGTTTTTATTGAAAGCGTTAAATTTGTTTAAAATAGTAGAAATATGTGAAGGTTTAACAAGAACTAAAGTATCATCAACATATCGTTGGTAAAATTTAATCATGGCTGATTTAAGAAGTTCAGAAACAACGATTTTTTCGAATTCAGTAAGAATAATGATAGCGAGAACCGGACCAAGTGAGGAGCCCATTGATATGCCATCAATTTGCTCATACAGTTGGTTGTCGAAGGAAAATGCAGTTTTGGTGCAAAGAGTCTAAAATACGTTTCTTTAAGGCTTGTTTGGAAAGATTGGTGCTCAATATTTTCTTGTTAAAAATGCGATCTAACACAATGTTAATGGTCTTAAGTAGCGGAACGTTCGTAAAAAGTGAGACGACATCAAACGAAACAAATTGATAGCCTTCGGAAAACAAATGTTTAGGTATTGAATTGATATTGGATACGGCTTGGAATGAATCAGAAACAGAAAACTTATTATGTGTTAGTGGATTTAACAAGGCGGAAAGAAATTTACCAACACTATAATGCGGCGTGTTGGTAGTATCAATAATCGGACGAAAATTAGGTGGTGATGTAAAGTGTTTGTGCGTTTTAGATAGGCCATGTGCGCGTCCAAAGTGACCTGATTTAGGTCGCAAAAAGTTACACTCAAGTTCGGAAATTTCACACCTTTTAAGGAGAGCAGAAAGGAAATTTTGTAGCTATGAAAGTCTTGTAAGTGTGGGATCTGTGGAAATCTTTCTAAACTATATATTTACTTTCTTTTCATATCTTGAGTTATTCACAAGATGCTTATTTTTGGATTATGTTTTGTCTTATATCTGGTCAACTGTGTAGAATGGTTTTCGTAGATCAATGAATATAGCTCCGAAAACTATTTGGTTGTCGAGATTGCCCAAAATTTGGTCTGTGAAAATAGCCCAAAATTTGATCCGAGGTCGCCTGTAGTCACCATACTGTAGGATACCCATACTCAGGGATTGCTACGGTTTTCTGAAGAAAGCCGATATCAGGTCTGGCTCACGGAGATGGAGTTTTTGCCTGTGTTTTTAGGTCCTTATTATTTAGTCTCTGAAAACAACCACTCATTGAAGGGACAACAACTTACAACATTCGCAGTCCTTCTTATAACTTTGTCCCATCACCAACGACATACAACTATTATATTGCATTATGGTACTTGGGAACTTACGTTCCAATAGAAATTTTCACTTCGCGGCGAACTTTGACAGAAACTGACGCCTTATTATCCTCCTTCTTGGTTTCTTGACCAGACTTCCTACAAGCGAAAGCAAAAGTAAACTACCAAACGTTCGACTCGTTTTTGTGGATCAGTTTTTCGGGGTTCTTTTCAATCGAAATTACTTTACTAAATTAACGTTCAGCACGAAACTGAAAAGACCAAACAGACTGAAAGCTAAATTAAGTAGTCCTACTTACATACGTATAATTTAAATTGTTATAGTTATCGCATGGTGATACACTGTGGTCTACCATCTTGGATGTGAAAAGAAACTGGACAAGAATTATGCAGGAACTACAATTTGTAAGGACAATTTATAAGGGCTCTGGGGACGAGAATAATGATTTTAGCGATTAGTTTCATTCCTGTTAGTTTTCATATTCTTCATTTTATTTGGCTTTTTCAAATTGAATCTTATTTTTATTTTCTGATTGAAATCAAAACATGACTTTTCTACCCATATCTCTTTGAGACCGTATTACAACAAACACACGACTAAAACTTGGGTGGAAAGATTTACAGTCGCGAAAGGACGAACAAATGTTGTCCTCTGTGCGAAAGATAATTTCGGGCAGATCAAACTTAGGTAATTTAAGTCACCTATTTTCGATAGCAAGGCGGGATTGTAATGACTTGACAAGTAATGATAACATGCTCTTGCTACCTAAACCAAATACTAATGCGATGAAAAAAAGCTTTAATTATAGAGCCGTTGTGACTTAGAATGCCCAACCATGAGAGGACAAAATTTATGAGCTTTCAATTCAGTATTTCTAATTGTAAATAGCTTGTTTTTCATTTTTAGTATTACTATTTAAAACTTTTTGATGTGAATATTCTTATTTTTATTATCTCTTTTTTAATTTCTTACGTGTGCAACACGGCCTAATGAAAAACATTGCAAATATCTTTTATTATTGGTTGATTAGTTACCGTGTTTAAATAAGGTTAAATAAATAAATAAATAAATAAATCAATCAATCAATCAATTAATCAATCAATCAATCAATCAATCAATCAATAAATAAATAAATAAATAATATATCCACGATAAAGCAACATTAGAAAAAAAAATACTGAACACAACCAACGATATTTTAGACAATAAATCCAAGCCAACTGGCAAGCAATTTCACGGTAAAACCTTTACCAATTGCCTTTTAGCACTAGAGAAGCGCTATATTGTGAACAGATTAACGTTAGACATTATTATAACAGGCTAAACTTGGTTCGCTTTAATCATTGAGATGAAAAGAGTTTTTATAGTTTAAATTGCATAAACTAAACGTAGACTAACATCGAATCGGGCAACTGTCTGCAGATGACAACTATACCTACCCTTCAGCTTCGACTTGAATAGACACTTCTGGTTTGTCTCCCGTAACTCTCCTTGTTGAGTACTGAAGCTTGAAAACAACCTAATGTTAAACCAAAAATTAGTACCGAGCGATTGCACTAATAATTAAATTTTCACGGCATAGTTCTATCGTGACGACGACAATAGATCTACTTTCTTTTCATGCGTTTCTTTTCCGCAATGCACGTGTTAGGGTTGAGAAACACGACGTTCGTTCCAGTGAAGTTCTTAACCCTTTTGACACAGGTTATAAATACTACGGTTTCGTGTGCAATTTAGAAAAACATGAACGAGTGAGTTTCTCAAAGACTGTCAAAATACCAGAATCAAGAAATTTTTTTGATGTATATTTTTTCATATAATTTTAAAAGTTCTTTCAGATACGACAAATTTAATTTTCACTTCATGAAAACTTCAACCTCTAATTTTTTGACTATCTTTCGAAATTCCGATAGAATTACTTAGGTTAGTACTGGATTAAACGATGAAACTAAACAGTCGAGGAACGTGAAAAAAATGAAGATTGCAAAAGAAAACACTTCTTTACCAAATTACATTTACATACCGAAAATATCTCAAAATAATTTACCTGTTTACCGGATTCAAGAACGCCTTGCAATCGGAATAACTCTGTTGTTGATTCGTTACCAGAATCAAGACTACGCCTTTCGATCCTGACCGATTCCTGAAAGAAGTGATACAGTTCGTAAACCCACTCTTTAAAATCGTACCAGAGTCCGTTTTCCCAAGGTATCAATGATGACGGACCATAAAAACGTTCGCGGAGAATGAATCTCCAAAAATTTATGAATCTCACTTTATTACCGTCAAGTTTGACGTCGGCGCATCCTCGACACAATTATCTACTTCAGTAACTTTGAGGGAACCTAACCGTCACAAAATAGAACTATTACCAAGCAGATAATGCAAGGAGAAAAATTTACCAGATTTGTAACGACGACCAGTTTAATTATTAGTATCTTAACTAGCACTTCGAGCCTCGTTAGGAACGGAGGGTTTTTCGATTATAGGCACAAGAACGATACGAGGAAGGTTAATTGAAATGCAAATGAAAAACTACTTAAAATGGAGTTTATTATGGATTATAGGCCCATCACGTGGTGTGACGAAAAAGGATTCGTTTGGTTGAGACATCTTGCGATGGCTCCTAACGTGATAAAGAAACTGCACTAAAGAGCCGCTAGAAACGTAAAACTAAAGTGATATTCGAACTTAACCCGCGAAGGAAAATTTCTGGCTCACCTGAATCCATCAATTAGTTGTCTTCATTAACAAACAAATAAATCAAACAGATCAGTCAGATTACGGCTTCTCAAATGAATTGGCTTTTTAAAAACGTCTCTATAGAGCCAAAAATCCGCTTTTTCTCAGTACACCGGTCAGATCCTTCCTAAGGAGTGTGAGTTCGGAACATAGGGCTTACCAACAAATGCTTTAAAACCACACTTTCACATTAAAAAAACTTACATCAGGTATTATCACTTTTTCATACTGCAAGGAAGGATCGTGAATAACTGTTATTTCTGGGTTGTAAGCTCTCTCTTCCTTATTACCAAGGACTACTTCTGCGATGATCGTCTTGGTTTTACCAATCGTAATGTTGTTTCGGTCGGTACTGAAAAAAGATATTCATTGTGTTTTAAATTAGAAACTGAAGACTTTGAGATACGCGTGGATTGGAACCATATAGGCGCCAAGCTGGAGTGTTTCGGTTTGCGGCACCTTTTGCATTTTGATAAATCGGTCGGAAAGATAAAGAGTCTGTTAGGAAAACCTTGACTTTTCTACAAAATGTGGTTAACTATTATTCTGTTAATCGGTAAAACATGGTAGGTTGGTCGGTAATACAGGCCATCGGCTACGATCCTTCTAATACTATAAATCGAGAAGGCAGTCCATTGATAGGAAATTTACTTTTGCCAGTTGGTTTCGGCTGGCGTCAAGAATTTTCTGATTCAAGGGTTCCGCTAAGAAGTTGTGAAAAAGGTAAGTCGGGAGCAGGGTTAGGAAACATACCTATGGTAACCGGTATCCCGAAGGTTCGAGTTCAAATCCCGCTCGAGTCAAC
>JBAHVQ010188950.1:0-14984 GCA_036872915.1 Nanipora kamurai | reverse complement strand
TTTCCTTCTGGAATGTGTAATTAATAGGACAATTTTAAACAAACTCTGCAGATGTTTTCTTCTAAAAGTGAAAAAAATATTTTTTTTAAGTTTTTATAGGAAAAACTTCTACAGAATTTTTTCAAAATTGTCCTATAGATCTTTTTCATAAATAATGGATTTAACATGGAAACGAGGCCCGTGTACAACAAACGTTTTTTTGTGGCCGCCAACGCGGAAAGTGCCGGGTTTCATCTATTGAATGATTCCTTTTTCTGGACATTCAGTCTAGTTAACGTCAAAAAAGGTACGTCAAAAGTATTTCTACCACTAGGAAACATTTATACACGTTTCAAGAGGCAAGCATGATATTTTTACGAGGTTGTTGACAGTCAACTTAATCTTGAAATCTAGGACCAAACTAGTTTTTGTTGACAAACTACGACATGGAAAAAATTTTATTTTAGTGACAAGGAACCTCATTTGTTCATTAAAACTAGCTAAACTATAATGGGTAACAGCTGTTGTGCACATCTGACTGCTCAAACTTGGAAAATAAGCAAGTCTCGTTCTTAAAGATTCTCAAGGAAGAACGGTTTAAAAAACATTCTATAATTACCGTCTCGAAGGATATTTTTGCTTATAGTTTAGTGCAGTTTCTGTTCAGGATATGTTAAAGATGTGGGCTAAATGATGCTCGCTAAAGCTTTGTCGTACCCTGCACGTAAACATCTCTAACTCATTAATAATTCATGAGAAAAACACAAAGGAAATCACTACCGAGACAATTAAGCCAATTTTCACCTCGATGTTCTCCTGAAATACTGATCCGTTTCAGGTGCAATATCATGCACCCGAAAGTCATGTTTCATCAGATATCCAAACACCTCGAAGTTTGTAAAAAACCATTGCAGTCGCCTCGGTTTTGAACCCACTTCTCAAGGTCTAATTTTCTTGGTCTTTCACGTTCAATTTTGTAATTTGGTTTTATTTTATAAGAAAAAAAACATCTTTGTTAACAGAACCACGAGATTTAATATCCATTTTCAATGCATTTATAGTTCTTTTGAGTTGTTCGAGTTAATTCTTCATCGTATACTGCTCGCTGGTTTCCCTTGGGTCGCAGAACTCTGCTCTGCACCTTTTGAACGTGTTTATGATGCGTTTACATTCTTTTGACTACTAAAGTAAAGCGATGTTTATTTTTTGTGTGTCTTCTAGTTCGTGCAAGATTTCCTGTTCAAAGGTAGATAAAATCATCATCAAGTATTCATCAAGAGCATGCCTTTCTATGTTGAACTCTCGGACATTCGTAGTCATACTAAACAATCATGGTTTCTTAACTTTCCTTCCTTGAGAATGTTAAAGAACGAGGCTTGCTTATTTTCCAAGTTCGAGAAGCACGAATGCACACAACACCCGCTGTCAACCATTATAATTTAGCAGTTCACGTGAACAACAACCCGAGCTTTCGTATTATCAAGCCGTGGTTTGTCAACAAAATCTCCCAAGTGCTAGATGTGAAAATTTAAGTTGATTGTCAACAACCTCGCAAACGTATCGTGATTCCCTATTTAATTGTGTAAAAATGTTTCCTAGTGGTAGAAATACTTTCAACCTACCTTGTCTGACCTCATCTAAACACTCAGACTAGTAGACCTTCGTCGAGATCGTTCTCTCAGAAAAACAATTTCTGAGCCCTAGACGGGAATCGATTGACGAGCCCTTGACGAACGTCCACTAGTCGTCTGAGATTTACCAAGCTACCACATGAACTAAATTCATGTTCAGCATTAAGTATCATCTAAACACTGTTGGGAAAAATGAATCAAAAAAAAAAGGTCTATTAATTGCCCATACTAGAAGAACAGATTTAATGAAAAAAGTGGGAGTCACGAATGTTAACGGTATTTTTTGAAATAAATTAGATTGAACGGTAATCGGAAGGTATTTTGGAACGCCAATGTTGCCATAGCAACGATCCGAACTCCTTATTTCCTCATATTTTAGGATGCCTGAAATGTGTTTTTCAGTGTATTATATTTCGTTTTATTCTTCCTTCAAAGTGTTTATGCAAATGTTTTTAAGTCTCAAATTTGCATTCTTCACTTTTCGGGAAACTGTATGGAGCCACCTTAATGAGTTGAGAATTACAAAGTCGAGTTCAACAGATTTTTAAATACAATAAATATCGTAATTTAATATGAATGGGCTTGTTTTCAGGTCGTTTTATATTTGGTACTGTTACCCCATTTAGTTTTAAAGTCATAAGTGACTCTTTGTTGGACAATTTTCTCATTAATCAGGCTTTCATTGTACTAAGCCTGAACCACCCGAGTAGGTAAGTCACTGGAAGAAAATTCGTTTCGGCTTGCATTTTACTTGCTTTGAGTTTGAGGTTGGCCAAATGAGAGCATAAGTAGAAGCTTGCTATGCCTTGGTTAGTCTGAATTGGAAGTTTTGGCTATCGTCCTCAAGTTGCTACAAGAACGTATTGGACGAAATTAGACGAAATTGGCAAGTTTCGGCAACTTTCATTCACGTTTGGCGAATGCTGTAAACTTAGCTCTCTAGGCTTACAATTTGCAAGTCACCATTTAATATTTTCTCATTTTTGAGCCAGTAAGCCCTATTTTTGCGAAAGGGATTGAGTATCAATATTGATGTTTATGAGCATTTTTCCTCCAACAGGGGAATCAGTGCAAGTGGTCTATACAATTTGATTTAAAGTAGTCAAATTAGCTTAGCTAATTCGGCTAGTTTAATGTATAAACTACTACAGAGTATAAAATGCTAAACTCTTAAAAATTATGAATTATACTACAAGTAATAAATAATAAGTATAAAATTCTCTTAAATTAATTCTAGATCAAAGTTTCGTATTCCTGTAATTTTAATATAGACTACTTGCACTCATATGCTAAAGAACCCATCTGGAGGACAGCTTCAAAGTTCCGACGTTCAACAGATCGAATGTTTTATTGAAATTCTTTTGTTTAAGATCAGTTTTCCGCTAACTGGGGATTTAGTGCAAGTGGTCTATAAGAAGATCATGAGGCATGGAATCAAAGACTTTCGACAAATCTAGTGACCTCCTGTTCGTCTAGTTCGCATCCGTAATGTTTTCGGTATGGAAATACCTAATTGTAGTAGATCGTTTCAGAATATTGGCTCATGCGTTTATGGATGAGTTTTTCGAAAATCTTTGATAACACCGATAGAATTGTTAATGGTCGATAATTTTGTCTACAGGTATCGGGACCCTTAAATGTACCCACTTTTTGCCGGCCATCCGAGAGGTTTCAATTTATGCATTTCTCTCGCGTTCTTTTTGTAGGAAGTAGTGCCAATTCTTAATATTTGCTACATCATAATTTTGTAACAAGTGGTGTTTGGACCGAGAGGCGGGCTCAGCGCTGGGGGCCTGGGTCTGGGGTTGTGTTGTTGAGCCTCGTAATAAACGGTTTCTCGTATGTAGTAATTATGGCTGCTCTACAAGGTTACACTGTTGGCACCTTATCACCTCCAGTTGAAACACAGGCAAAAAATCACTTAAAAGACAGAAATGAATATTTCAATTTAAAATATTATCCAAAAAATATCAGAGCGAGTTACACAGTATAATTTTAGCACAGCTTAGCACACGCTTGTAGGCCACACAGCATCTCTGAATCTTTTGAAATACTTGGTCATGAAAAATTCTTCTGGGATCATTTATTTTGAACTAATTTTCCGTAGTTGTAAATGTTTCGAAGTCGAACCAAACAGTAAAAGTTGTGTAAAGGTCTGGAAACGATGTACAAGACCGCACAGGGGCCTGAAACTGACGTGCAAATTGGCCTCCATGTCAGCCATATTTGGCTTCACTTTTTCCCTAGCCGATAGACTGGAGTTCTCTCTCCATATATACAGCTCACTGGTGGAAACATACGCTGCTGCCCGAGGTTGGAATAACAACAAAATGGCGGCAACGGCTGCAATTGGTCTCCCCGACGATAAAGTGGAATTTTTGTTGAGTATGCCTGCGAAGGACGGTAAAGATTGGCCAAAATTAAAAAAAAAGTCATCCTTAAGGAATATCGGGTCGATGCAGCGTCTTCCGAACAAGCCTTTTCGCCCGTGTTCGAAAACCTGGCGAATCGTTCCTAGCGCATTTTGCCGTTTAGAGCGTTTGTACCGTGAGGAATTTAATATCGAATCAGGTGCAGTTCTTTCCGAGCCTTCAAAAAAGCAATTACCTCCCAGTTTCATCGCAGAATTCCAAAGCCAAATTTTTCGAAATTACAGATGGATTTCCCCAAGGAATCGTTCGCTAATTTGGCAAAACATGTACAAGCTCACCGTATTGAAGAAGTCTTAGCTCGTAGCTAGGTTCCCGCGGAGTAAGTATCGACTGTCGAATCTGTAGATAGCCAACTCGAATCTCTTTCGCGAAAAATTTCAGGAACTAAAAACTCTTCTTCAAGCTCAAGCCTCCTTCGAGCCATCAGGGGAGGTACTTGCTGTTTCTTCCAAAAAAATGCTTCCTCGCTTCCCAAAGTCCCGCAAATGTTTTATTTGTGGATGACCCTCCTACCCAGCGAAAGGATTTTGACCGTGCACCACCATTCCGGGATAGAAGACGCAACCGTAGATGGACTAACTGTGCTTCAGTACCTTTTTCCAAATGCAGTAGGGCTCAACGGGATATCAAGTGTTTTAACTATGGTGGTAGGGGACACCTTGCTTTCCAGTGTTCTTTGTCACCTTTGTAAACTAAATAACACCAGTGCCGAGAGGCCATCGCTGATGTGAAATACAACTGAAAGTGCCCCATCTTCACCTCGACGACCTTATTCACAACGTAGATCTACTTTACATGTCCTTCGAAAGATTAATAAAGTTAATTGCGCCTGGTTGATTAATACAGGATCGGATGTTCAATGTGTGAATTCCAAACTACCTGGTGTAGAGAAATGGAACCTGTCCCCACCACAAAGTGTTCCCTCCACAGTCAATGCAGTTTGTTGAGATATTTAGGGAAGATCGTCACTAAAACTCCCTAGTTTGGCAAAACACAGTCAACACGACTACAAAAGCTTCACAACAGGGCTGCTTGAATCATAACAAATATGAGAAACGAAGTTGATCACAAAACTGCGTTAAATGCATTAGGATGGCAAGCACTTCAAGTTCAAAGAAAAAAAGGCTAAAGCTAAAATTATGTTTAAAGTTTTAATCAGCTTGGGACCAAAAAGTCTCACAAATCTATTTGCTTACAAGGAAGAACTATCAAATTACACGTACAAATAGCATGAAAAAGAGTTTCATGTTTGACGGAGCATTTATATGGAACTCTTTACCCAAGGAAATTAGGGAAAGCGATTCTCTATCGCACTTTGAACGGAAAATCGCTACTCATGTCTTGTAGTACCATCTGTGTACATTAGCTATGTTTAGCATTTAGTGGTCCAGTATTATGGAATAATTTACCATCATCGATGAAATCTGCATCCTCTTTAAACATTTTCAAAAACTCTATAAAATCTTATGACTTTGACATTGTAAATAGTTTGTAATATAGTCAGTAAATAGTTATATATATATATAAATAGATATATTGCTTTAAGTTTTGACTTTGTATCTAAAACGGCTTCCTTGGAAAGCAATTTTGTAAAATTGAAGGAACTACTGTTTTCAAATAAAGTTCTCTCTCTCTCTCTCTCTCTCTCTCTGTCTCTGTCTCTCTGTCTCTCTCTCTCTCTCTCTCTCTCTCTCTCTCTCTCTCCCTCCTGAACAACAGCGATCACTCAGTCAAACCTAATGCAGGCACTCGCGTTGGAGAGCTTTCTCCAGTGATGGTAGAAGAATCCCCTTGCAGGGTCAACAATATAGCTGATCGCCCGAGCGACTTATTCAAGTCAACCCACTGGGAACCAGCAGCAGTTAACCTGGACCAATGTGAAGTTACGGTGTCAGAGAAAGAACAGGTAAAATCGTTGCTTGCTGAGTGTCGAGATGTCTTCTGTGATGATGATGCAGAAGATGGTCGCACCCACATAGCTCAGTTCAAGATCCATACCAAGTATCAAATTCCTGTCGCAGTCAAACTTCGGCGCACGCACTTTGCTCTACGGTCTCAAGTACTCCAACAGATGAAGGATGTGGAGCGCCTCGGCGTTATCGAGCCATCTACATCACCGTACTTCGCACCAATCCTTCTCGTGCCAAAAGCTGATAGTTCCTCTCGTTTTTGTGCAGACTTTCGTGCCCTAAATGATGCCACTCATTCAGGGGTTTTCGCACTACAATCTTTCTGCGAATGCTTCGATTCATTACATGGCTCTAAGCTGTTCACACCGTTGGATCCCTATCGCGAAAGAACATCGACTCAAAGCTGCATTCTCAACTGAATCCGGAAATTGGCAATTTTGCCTGATGTCCTTCGGTGTAAAGAACGCTCCTGCCGTTTTTTCACGTCTTATTACCGACATTATGAAAGGTTACAGTGGAATGGTATTGCCTTTTACTTAGACGATATCATCATTGGTGACAAGAACTTTCGAGAACACTATGACTTGTTGAGCGATGTTCTACAACAATTACGTGCATCGGGTTTGACCATCAAATCAAGCAAGGTCTCATTATGCCGCTTTCCTGGGTCTGTGCAATTGCTACGACCATTTTATCCATAATCTTCAACAGCGTGCCCAGGTCCTTAACCAGTTAACTGGTAAGTCCGAATTCATTTAGTTCTTAGAAGGGGAAACTGCCTTCAACGATTTAAAGTTCGCCCTAACCTCAGATGATGCTCTTCTCCAATTCCCCGACATGTGAACTCCGTTTGAAGTAAGTACGGACGCGTCTGATACGGGAATAGGCTGTGTATTATCCCAACGAGATGACTCCAGTCGAGTTCAACCTGTTTTGTTCGCATCAAAAGTACGGACTAACAGTGAGTTGAACTGACATACACGTGATGGATAAAGAAGCGTATTCCTTCACCTTCGCGCTAAGGAAATTCCAGCCTTACCTTTCAGGGCCCCGCTCCATCTGGCTCACAGATCACAGGACTTCAATGGTAACGAAACACTGGTGACCCTCGCGGCCGCTATGTGCGTTGGCCAGAAGAATCGGAAGAATTTGACTTTGTTGTACAGAATAGACCTGGTGTTACTAACCTCCACGCCGATGCTCTGTCCCGTAAATCTGAGGTCCACTCGTCGAACGATGGCCAGTTTTCTCCCACAGAATTTTGGAGGTTCCCAGAGTCAGAGCCTGTCTTAGCTGTCATCCTCAAGACATTGTGGAAACGTGGAGAGAAGATCCCTTTAACAAGCCCAAAGCTCCGTCGCTGGTTAACGAAACGTAAATTTCTCCCTGTAGGAAAGCAGGACGGGCTGTTGTACATCCGTTACGCAATTGGTAAACATGTGGTTATCCAACTTGTCGTCTCAGACGCTCTTGTTCCAACTGTTTTACGCCTGAAGCATGACGAGGCTTGGCACATGGGCGTCGAGAAAAAAACTAATTTAATCCGCGGTGAATACTTCTGCTTAAGCATGGTGAAAGATGTTAAAGAATATTGTCGGTCATGTGTCACTTGTGCTAGGAATTGTCTACCTCCTTCTCATCGTGGTACACGCCTTACTCTTTCATCACAAGCACAAGAACCTTGGCAGGGCATTGCCATTGACATCAAGGACCGTTTGGTAAAAAAAAAAAAAACCAGCAGTCGAGGTAATCGTTATATCGGGCTGCAAAAATAATACGCATCCCAGACAAATCAACGAAAACGGTGGCTACGGCCGTCATTCACGAGGTTTTCTGTCGACGAGGGATTCGGAGATGCTGACAACCGACGAACACGGAGATCTTTGGTATTTGGAGATCCCCTACGTCCAATTTAAGTACATCAGGATCATGAAGCTACTGGCTATTCACCTTTTTTTCCTGTCCCATGGGTAGCTGCCACTTATTTCAAGGTTAGTCGTTGCACCATCTCTAACAAAACAACCACAAACTTCTAACCAGTGGGCATTGATCTTCACTTCCCGCCTCACAGAAATCGATTCCGGAGCCCTCGCTCGGGATTCACCAGCGAAGCAAAGAAGAGTTGCTGGCAGTCCAAATGAATTCACCGATTTTCACACTGGCAACTCGGTGATGATGCATGTACCCCCTAAACCAGGATATCCTTCTAAGTTGCAGAGTCGTTGGCAGGGACCTTATATCGTTGTGAAATGTCTGCAACACAATACCTGCAGAATCAAACATCGAGAAAATTTCCGAAAAAGGCTCATGGTCAACTTTGTCTCATTGCTGATCGTCCAGAACGACTACAACAACAGACTCCTCCTGCATCTCAAACTGACCACTGTCCTACAGACCATCTTCCCCGGCTGACGAACGAAGGCCCTACCATGGATGACTTTCGAAAGCAGGATCCCACAGCTGGCTCTCAGACAGAGACAGCAGCTCCAAATAACCGCAAAGTTGGGGCGGGGACATTGGCGTCACATCAGAACACCGCCGCGAGAGAGGAGCAATAAGGGCAAGCCGGTGAAAATGAAATAAACTCTAATCGTTATTCTGCTGGGGCCGAAACTGAACATCTTCGAAGCACGAGACTGCAACGACCACGCTTAAGATGTGGACACTTATTCATAACTTATTTTAGAACTTTAGTGTCGGTAAAAACGTTAATGACTATTAATCCCATCAGGAGGAGGAGTGTAACAAGTAGTGTTTGGACCGAGTGGCGGGCTCAGCGCCAGGGGCGTGGGTCTGGGGTTGTTGTTGTGTTGTTGAGCTTGGTAATAAACGGATTCTCGTATGTACGCAACCTTCTGACGACCGGTGAGACGCTCTAACCATTGAGCCACCACGACTCGGATGGTGAACTAGGGTGCAGGTTCGTCACATGTACTGCCTAAGCGGAAGTCACGATATGATAATGATGGAAATATACTTAATGTTGAACACGAACTTAGGTTCATGTGGGGAGCTTGGTAAATATCAGACGACTAGTGGACGTTCGTCAAACTCGTTCTCTCAGAAAAGCGATTTCTGAGCCTTAAGCAGTACATATGACGAACCTGCATGATAGCTCACCATCTGAGTCGTGGTAGCTCAATGGTTAGAGCGTCTCACCGGTCATCAGAAGGTTGCGGGTTCGATTCCCGTCTTGGGCTCAGAAATCGCTTTTCTAAGAGAACGAGCTTGACGAACGTCCACTAGTCGTCCAAACCGATTCTCGTATGTAGTGATTATCGTTGCTCTACAAGGTTACTATTTTATAAAAAATGGTTTTGCTGTTTCCTTGTCGCTCTGAATTTGCCATAAGTAACTTTTTTTCCTTGAAATGTATCTATTGTAAAAAAATCGTTACTGAAGTGGTTTTTCGCTTTTTTCTAAAATCTTTTTGCAGGAATATATTTAACTATATTTCTGACCACCTTGGGTTGTAATTATCAGGTTACGAAAGCAAGTTCCGATCACATGACCAGAAATTCGCCAAGACGGACCCTTAAATACATCTCAATGAAGGCGGTAGTGAGATATGTGTTATAGCAATCTAATGAATTTTTTTTTTATAAACAGCAACTAAATACCACGAATTATGATATCTAACAAAACTATAAACAAACCACAAATTATGCATAATAATTAAAATTTTATAAAAGAGCCATTGTTATTTTGTGCAAAACTTGCCAATAGTGTGCCACACTTGTGACTGGTCTTTAACCTCTGATGGTCGGGTCTCTCCCTATAACAGGTAAAATTGTTTAAAACTACTAGAAAATATAATATACTAGAGTGACGTGTGCCCTTGGCCGGCAAAGGTTCAAGGAGATTGTTTTTAACCCTGCTGAGAGTCAGGACTCTCCCTTTGATGAGCCAAATAATCTGGTGTTAGCCAGAATAAAATACTTGAGTGTGTCCCTGCTTGCCAAAGAGTTCATATGTTTCTCAGATGCTTGAGATTCAAAAATGCGTTTATTTAATTTTGTTATAGTGAAGTAGACTGTGCCGGATGTATATTTTGGCTTCAAATTAAGCTTATCTACATTTTTGTCATAATAGTATTGTTTATATTTTTACTGTGTGTTGCATGTTTTCCGATATTTGATATGATGGGCAGAAAATTTGAAAAGAAAATATAAAATAAAGAAAATGCACAAAAATAATAGGAAAAAATGAGATGAAAAAGAAAGTAAGAAACAAAAAATAATAATAATTAAAAATACTATAAAGTGCCTTAGCCTAGTCCCAAGTACAGGATGGGAAAATGGAGGGGTGTTTGTTCCCTTTTAGCTGTTAAAAATGCCTCAAAATTGATATTTTTTGTTTTACATAGTTGGGAACATTCCTCATTTTGTTCTTTTAATAAATCATTCGCCAGGTTAGCAGGAATGGGTTTATGATAATGTCAGATGTAAGTCCTCAGTACTTTAGTCAATGGTAGGAATGCCATTTTTTTCAAGAAATACACATTTTTACCTATTCATTTTTTAGGAATGCCATTTTTTTCAAGAAATACACATTTTTACCTATTCATTTTTATTGCAAAAAAAAATCCTGTACAGTGTCATAAATTTTATTTTTTCATTAGAAAAAGTTATTTTCTTTCAAATTGCAGCACAATTTTATTTTTAACTATCTTCGATACAAATGCATTTTTCCCATGGAACGTTATAGCAAAAAGCCAAATGGGTGAAATAAATTGTATTGTGTATTTGTTTCATTACGTTAATGAACCAAACTTCTTTATTTTCATTTTTGTGGATTAAATAAAGAAAAGATATCGTTCCAACTTATTTCTGGGGATAATTGGTAAAAATTAAGGGGTTTTTTTTTTTTTACAATTTGGGGGAGTAAAAATTTTAGAAGGTACATTTAAGGGTCCTGCAACATTTAACAGTCCCGATACCTGTGATTGGGATGATTTCTTGCAAGCAAGTGTAATTGCACCATGTTTCCACTAGCTAGGTACTACGTTGGTGTGCGGTATGTTCTTAAAAATGTTGTAAATGAGTACACAAGGCTTCGGCTGATTCTTTTACTGCACGGGGGAATTAAGTCATACCTTGTCTCTGTTTGGTTTAATCACTTTCATAATTTCGTACTGCTGTTCCGGTTTTGATTTCTTTGAAGTCAAGGTATCTAAATAATCTAGATTCTTTTGTATTTCTGTTATATCTGGATTTAGATTAGTCTACCATCAATTTTTAAGATTGTAGAGCTTGAATTATGTATGTTCAGACACTCAGCTATTCCTTGTTGGTCCCTGATGATTTTGCCATTTTCTTTTAGTACAATTCCGTTGGGTTTTTTTGTCGGTGTTCTTTCTGGAATGTATGTAAGGTTTTATCGTATTCCAAAATTTCTGTTGATCAGCGTTTTTATCCGCACGAAGACTGTGGAAGTGCTTTTGTGCAGCTCGTCTTCGCATGC
This sequence comes from Nanipora kamurai, assembly GCA_036872915.1. Taxonomy (NCBI): domain Eukaryota; kingdom Metazoa; phylum Cnidaria; class Anthozoa; order Scleralcyonacea; family Helioporidae; genus Nanipora; species Nanipora kamurai. Next base: position 3,569 of record JBAHVQ010188950.1, on the reverse strand, counting down.
TAACAACAGTGTCACGGTTTATTCGGTATTCATTTCAATCTTCTGGGTTGCTTGTTTTATTAAACTTTTTCTTAAGTTTATGACGCTCTCTTTTGTCGTATTTCTGCTGTTATCAGTTTGGAATTAAATGATATACGGTTCTTAAAGGACTTCATTGGGGCATGACCATCAAGCGTTTGCGTAAAGTTTATCCCAACACCAGTAAACATCGCTTGGGTCATCAAAAATATACGCTCTAGAAAGTGTAACCATTGCAAGGTCTTTGAGAAAGGATTTATGATCAAAATGCTTAAATGATCGTATTCTAATTGGAATTGCCTTCGGACGTTGTAGATTTTTACCTAGCATGGCAGAAACTAAATTATGATTGCTTAGACTTGCTTCAATTATACCCGAGTCTTTTACGAATCCTGGTGCAATGGTTAAAATAGTGTCAATGCATGATGCCGTTTTTGCCGAAACTTTTTTGCCGATTGATTATCGAGTCTAACTGACAGATGTCACATATATCAAATAGCCATCTTCCCTGTTTCTTGTCACGTAATGGATTTGATAGATCACGGTTAAGGTCCCCGAAACATATAACATTGTCAAATATTGTTGGGGCGATGTCTAAAACAGATGACATTTCCTAAGTAAACGTGGCGTTGTCGATAAATGGTGGTTTATACGCGGAGATTTGTGTCAATTTTCTCTCTCCGATATGTATCAGAGCAAGACTTCTAATTTGCACTTTACGGTTTTCCTGCTCTTCGCTTCACAATAGTTTGTAATCATCCACTTTAATTGTGAATTTGGAAACGTTTCATCAATCTTTGTTTCTTGAATTAGCAATATATATAGGTGATGTGCAACCAATCCCTCGAGATTCAAAGGACAAAGATATTTTCGCCATGTTGGATGAAATTATAATTGCAGATAAAGAAAAGCCTTTGTTAAGTTCATCCAACATGGCGGCCATGACGTAACGTGCACACCACCTATATATATATATATCACGCCTTACATAGGAACCATTCTTTCTTTTCTCCAAATTTGTTTGGCACACTGTTGACATTCAGCCTGGCTATTATGCAATTTTTAGTATAATTTTTCGTTACTTTTTCAAGAGGTTGTCCTTCTCTCTCTTCTCTCTCCATGTCCACCTCGTTAATTACTCGGGCTACCTCTGGTAGAATTAGTGTAGGTTTCGGCTCTGTTTCTGCATTTCTTATTTTTGGTGGCGCATGATTGCAATTCTTGCGGAATATTTCCCGATAGGCTTTGTGAAACCGAGGCATGCTGATCTTCATACCTCTTGCGACTTTTTTCTTCACCCGATCTGGTCGCCGTAGCTTAAGGTTAAAATATACTTAATTCTTGATCAGAAATGTGGCTGGCAATTGTCTTGATCTTAAATACGCTCACTACACTAAAGTAGACCTACACTAAAAGATGACGAACGAGTTCGAAACGTGTTGGTCCGCGATCTCAAAATGATTATACTAAACATATGCATTCCAACAATCTTATACAAAAAGTCTTGTGTAAATGTGTCGTTAAATCAGACTGAAAAATGTTGCTCAAATCCTTTAAAATTAAAAAAAGCACAACAAACGTGCAACTACGTCTTTAGACAGTAGAGTGTCATGCCAAATTCAAAGACGGCATGCAAAAAATTAGTTCCAGGAGAAATCTTACCGCCGAATGCAAAGAGCCAACTAAGTCTATCGAAATGCCCAAACGCCTCTAAATTACTTCCGCGAGAAAACGATGTCCTGTTGCAATCATGGGAACATGGTTCTACATTTGCAATACAAGCGCATCTTAAGGAAACTTTAAAAATGTTTTAAACCCTGATTAACTCTCTCCTGTCCGAGCACTTTCCCCTAGACGAGTAAAATCGTCTGGCGTTAGCCAGAGTTAGCCTAAATACGAAAGTCTCCATAGGTCACTGAGGACCCATACTGACAGGAAGGAGTTAAGGAAATAGGTTTTAAACCCTGGTTAACTCTTTCCTGTCCGAGGACTTTTTCCTTGACGAGTAAAATCGTCTGACGTTAGCCAAAGTTAAATTCTAGTCTCCATAGGTCACTGAGGACCTATACGGACAGGAAGGAATTTAACGAGCACGATAACAATCTGTAATAAAGGTCATTTGCTAACTATTATGATATTCTATTGTAATATTCGAAATATGAAGTTATTACACATTTTACTCTGATGAAGCCCTGACCGAAGAGCGACTTTCAAAGCGACGAGGGGAGGGGCAAAAATATGAGAAGAGCCGTACCTTTAAACAGTTGTCACTAAAATATGAACCAATAAGAATTATAAGTATGGACCCAGCTGTTCAAACCTGCGAGACGGGGTTGCTTGCAGGCTATTCGGGCTCGTGTTTCAAGGATCATGAAGGATCTGACGTACCTGGCATTTAGCCACTTGCTGTAACAATTTTTTTGTGGTTTCGAGACGAATGGAATGGTAGTTTATATGTATACGTTGTTTCAATAGCATCACTCTACCTACAGGCGCAAATATTGGTACTGAGATTTTTAAGATATTTAAGCTTTGTTTGCCTTGGATAGATTGGCTTTTCAATCTAGTATGTTCGTCAAAGAAGACGTTTTCATAATCCAGGCAAACAGGCATTTGTATGTAGTTTTCGTTTCCACGTACCTGTTGACAATCATTTACAAATTATTGTTTTGATGAACCCCCAACCAAATTCAAACAATTTTAGTGTATACTCGAGTCAATCCCTCTGATGAAATTAAGGTGATCGAAAATTTTTAATCAGTCGTTTCGTTTATCTCAAGTTAATCCACACAACGCCTTGACTTCAGCCTTGCTTCTTTATTGGATTGATAAATTTCAATCTGTTCCATGCGAACACAATAAGGAACACATCCGGTAGGATTTGACTCGTACGCTTCATATAGATTGGGCCATGTTGCGCTGTATGGTTGCGAAGAAACACAGAAAGGGATCGGGAAAGACTGACGAACAAACAGAGAAACAAACAACTGTCACTGAAGCCAGACAAACGGACAGACGAAAATAGTCAACGACTACCTGGCATTTACATTAGATAACACGAAATAGTGTGTACGTATTTGGTGAAGGAAATTTTTGAAGACTCAACCTGTTGCGGAAAATGCAGCATCAGGGCCTCCAGCTGGAAATCAAACCCGCGTCCCTGCAAATCTAGAGCAGTGGTCTGCCAACTGAGCTGGTAATACAGGTAGAGTGAAGGGTATATTCAGTAAATACCAGACATTTACTCTCGAGAACATGAAATGTTATGTACATGTGTTAAAGTACATCATTCAGATATACGAAAATTTCCGTCACCAAAGACAGACAGAAAATTAGATTAGCAGGCAGGCTGGAAACCCGACAGAAAGAAGTTTTTTTGAGGTTTTTTTTCTTGTTGCTAGGTTGGTACTATTACTACAAAGGCAGCATGTCTGAGGATCGTACACGTACCTACACCTTCACCATCACCATCACCATCACCATCAAGAACATCACCATCAAGAACATCACCAACAACATCACCATCAACACCATCAACATCACCATCAAGA
>JBAHVQ010188929.1:0-14984 GCA_036872915.1 Nanipora kamurai | reverse complement strand
TGTCCGGTGTGGTTCGTCACTCGGAGTAGCAATTACATCATTATTCTTCACCCGAGTTCATCTTCTACTCTAGCCATGTTTACACTTCCTAGACTTAACTATCGAACGCAAGTTTATGTTCTCGTTGAAGGAAGCAGCGAAGAAACTCGTTTTTTTTTATACTTATTGAAAATACGAAAGATTTTACCCGGGAATCATTGATGCATTGAAAATGGCAAAGCAAATTTTCGTTGACGTTGGCTCGATGTGGTTCATTTTCTGCGTTCCAAGTAAGAAATTGTTTTCACCACGCTTTTCGTGTGGTGTAAAGTTCGGGTGGATGGGCAAGTTAAAAAGCGGGTATGGCACAATGGTATAATTGTAGAACTTGGTTTTTAGAATCTTGATTCTTTACGAATGGTTTAGTCAGTAATCATGTTGGATGTCACTCCGAGTGAGTAGAGAAAACTCTACTTGTCCGGTATGGTTCGTCACTCGGAGTGACATCCAACATTATTATTCTCTACTCGAGTTCATTCTTCAAAATAAGCTATGGTTTAGTCAGGTATACCCTGGTTTACTTGCCCTCACAAACCCTATTATTTACATCGGTCTCTGTAACGTCACTCGACTCTGACTTACATTCTTGAACTCTACGACACTTGTCGTTCAGAACGATGAGATTCCCGAAGAAGGTCGTTGTGGAAGAATGCGTTCTGTACGAGCTTTTTTTTTCGCCAAGATGGACAGAGGTGTGCGCAGTTGCAAACGTTTGATCCAATACGTTCGGAATACAAACCCCTCCAATACCTGGTTGATATTCTTTCTTCTGTTGTCTTGCAGATGTCAATTACTTGAAAGGAAAGCTACCTATTGTGAGGTACGAGCCATCCTTGTCAATTCTTAAGAAGTATGGTGACGGCGGAGTAGCAATAATTGACCAGTGGATCTGTGCACACGCGAAGTATTTCGTTGGAACCAAGGAATCAACATTCTCTTTCAGAATTCAAGAAGAAAGGGACATTCTGGGTTTCCATGCTGACACAACGTTCAATTGTTTATGTCCAGATAAAGAGATTGGTAAATGTGAACAACCAGCACGGTGGAGAATTGTATATTGAATATGTCAATCATATTTTAAATAATATATTTGAAAATCAATAAAATACTTTCAATCGTTCAGAGTTTCACCTGCACAAGATATCTTGGAATGCAACTACCGTAATGCAATATACAGGACTATATGAAACGACCGCAGCTAGATAGCCGAATAAGGTGTTGAGACGTGAGATTTCGAACGAAATGTCATGAATTTGTTGAAGGGAGACGCAACTACCACCAAAAAGGCGAACATGAAGTACGAACTTTCTGTGCTAGAACCTTAAAATATTGATGTTTTTATTGGTATCTTTTGGCTTAGAACTTTTAGCTTGCCCCGTCCCATAAGTTGAAAAGACGTTTGGTACCCTTCATGTGTCTTTCACTCGTGCTCTTGGTGAAAGTTAACCTGAGGGCAACTAAGGTTGTTGGCTGGGATGTAGTTCTCCTCCACTTCTTTCACATAGTCCTTAATCTTTTAAGCCATTGGCCCTGTAATCTATTTGAAAACTGCTTACGAGATGACGAGACAACGGAGCTGACGAAACCACTAAGACAAATTGAAGAGACAACTTGCAAGGTTTCCCAAGGATGATATCGGGCGTTGGAATAATTGTCTTTTTTACCAGAATGCTAAAAAATGGTCGCTAAGAGGTTTTAAAATTTCAAAAATTGCCCCAGGCAACATGTCCTCAACCCCACTAGTGAAGTTCTTTTAAAACTTAAGTCACCCGTCAGTGACTGCCTAAAGTCGTAAACTTCAAAAAAATTGAGCATTAGGGATGCTTTCATTCGCTGGTTAGAAAGAATTTACTAAATTTTGCCTTTTTATTCCTATGTGTATTTTCCGGTAAAGAAAATTTCTACCTTTTTGCAAGGAAAAAGGTCGTCTTATTCAGCGGGTGATCGCGATTTTTTCAACACGTTTACCGTTAAAACTTCAAATCTGAGAGCAGTTTTTAATTTTTCCAAAAATAACACATCACGCCCGAAAATATGCCTAAAATTTGAAACCTCGAGAATTACAATTCAGGGGGAAAAAAGTTCAGATCTTCTACAGCAAGAGACTGAGTTTTAACTATTGGCGTGTCTTAACTCTTTCCTGTCCGAGGACTTTCCCCTTGACGAGTAAAATCGTCTGGCGTCAGGCAGAGTAAAATACTAAAGTCTCCGTAAGTCACTGAGGACGTATATGGACAGGAAGGAGTTAATGGAAAAATACGTCCAATATTCTGATTTTCAATTGCCAGTTTGGTAATATTTTTATTAATGACGTTTCAAATTTGGAAAACTTCATCGCAAATATCCAAATCTTCCCTGGAACATTTGCAAAGTTCATTATGAACATTCTTAAGTTCTAGCATTCTGTTTTAATTTAAAAACTTTCTATTGTATTCTATGGGAGGATTATTTTCACTTACCAATGTAACATAAAATTAAAGCTAGGGAATGCTGTCTATTCGCAAGGCAAGCGATCAAAAATTGGACCCGCGGAGAATCCAATCCGTTTCTTGTGAAAATGTGAGCTTTTTCTTCTTAACTCCAGTATGCAGAAGATCTCGCAGAAGATCTCGTAAAGTTTGCTCGTAGACCTCTTCGACGGAAAATAAAAGACCGCGGGCAGTATAATTGTCTAGAAGGATCTCCCGCTTGGTCATTAAGTTTTTAATAAAAAAACACCAACTGCATTTTCCTAACCCTTCACCATTTCCTTACACTTCATCTAAAATTATCGACTGATATTTGTTTGAATGCGACAATCAGCTCAACATTTTGGAAGACGTGTAGAAATTATAAATACCTTTAATTACCATTGCCTTTTAAATACAATTCTACAAGTCTTGCTGCGTGTTGCATGCAGCATCTACAAACTTGGAAAGTAAGATTCCGGGTTAAGTATACTGTATACCGATCATTAACTAAACTTTATAAAATTGATTTCAGTTAAAATGAATATTTGGCTGGTCTCCCACTGAAATGACACCAGTTGAAGATAGTAGAATTATACGATACTAGAAGACTTCAGCCAATCTAATGTGCACACGAAATGGTATCCCAATGTCACACCACTGACTAAACCCTTTACTTTACATTCCAGATGTAAAAATTATCGGGACATTTCTTAAATCCTGAGTGACAACTGCACAATAAAACCATCAAAGTAATTCTTTTTCATCATGTGCATGATAAACAATAATGGAATTCAAACATCTTTTTGACCTTTTGTTCGTCTATTCAAATAATGAACGACATTAAAATTTGTCTCTATTTGTAAATATATAAATTTCCTATGAGCCATCCGATTATTTACTATTTTATTATTGGAAAACGGTCTAATTATTCAGGTTTTTGGGGTGATGGTGAACAAATAATGATTTCTCCATCTGCAAGAGGAGAGGTTTGAGTAAGTTTTTTTCTGGCAGCCTTTTTAGCTTCAGCCAGCCGTTTTCTTGCTTCCTGCCTCTTTTTTGCCTCTTCATCTTTGGATGCCCCAGATTTCCTTGGGCTTGGCGAATTACCTCTGGACTTTGGTGTTTTTTTCTTCGGAGAAACTTTAACATCATTGGATGACGGACTGTTTGGTACCTATATACAAGAATGAAACCCAAAATATCAAAATGTTGGCACAAAACAGCAGCTCGGGCTTGATTCCGTTTACAGAAGCCAATAGTTTTCTCAAAAAGAATTCATTCAAAAGTTGAGTTTATTCGAAGACGTAAGTACGATCTGGCAAATTTACTAACCTAAGTGTAAACTAGTTTAATGTGGCCCCCCAGGGAAATTATTTAAAATTCACCTCCTAAGTTTCAAAATTTTCCATGACAAGAATTAAGTCCAGCCGGTTCATTGCAAATGTCCCTCTCGACTACTTTGCATGATATTTTTTAATGTTTCTCCTCAATGGAATAAGTTACTAGCCTCAAACCAATTAAAAAAAAACAAAAACACCAAAAAATCCGGAATTAAAATGTCTTTATTCTGACAATCTTGAAAATTTCCGACGATCCAATGTTGACATTATATATTGCACAAATTCACATATGTCACATGTTAATGATACTTCTGCAGCTAGAACCACACGAAACCGAGCTTATTATATGTATTACTTCAAAGACAGAAATGGATTTAATTCGCGTTTGTGAATCAAGAAGTTTACCTATGTATCATAGTACGAAGATTTCCGCCATCACTTTTAATACTTTTGAAAACCTACTTTTATAAACCCATTTTCTGGGTCTTCTTCAACCCAACCATTTTTTCTCAACTTTTCTATGTGGGAAAACATTGAGTCAACATGTACTACCTAAAATGAAGGTAAAAACAAGAATACTGTTAAAAACAAATGGCTATTGCATGTACACACATCGGCGTCATAAAAGAAAGAGTATACTGCTGTGTATAAGTATGTATATATATATATAAACCACAATGTACATGGATAAATATACATTTACGTGCTTCTACATCTCAATTATTCATGAGGGAAACAAAGGGAAATTCATATCCATGTCATATCTATATATCTTATTTAGATCTCGCTCGCTCAAGATGAGTATATTTGTCTTCTATTATTTTACTCTGGCTAACGATAGACGATTTTGTTCGTCAAGGATAAAATCCCGATTAGGGAAATGGTTCATCATCAAACGTTTTTGTTAATTTACATGTCAAGGGTTCGCTTTAAAAGTCATTTAAAAAACTGGCAGAATGAGCTCGGCAGTCGCCTCATGTTTTATATTCGATAAAGCACTCGTACTAGGCTTCTAGATATTAAATGGTGGTCCATCAAATTTATCCAATGTTCTTTTTGTGGAGAAACTGGACGTAACCTGAAATTCGACAAAAAGAACATAGAGACTGCTGCTCCAAATCCAAACTCTACAAATCTACTGAGAATCGATTGAAATCTTTAGAAACTGGACAATACCACAAGAAAGAAAGCTGCTACATGACGCTTGGTCGACCCTTTTTCTTTCATCCTAATCTATTTTTAATTAGAACTTCTATCTTTAATTCATTAATGCCCTAACTTTTGAACTATAAGCGTACGCATGTTAAATTACGGAAGACAATTACCGTTTGCACCACTCTCTAATTATTAGAAATAACTAATATTTAACAATAATAATTCCAAATAAAAAGACGAGCTTGTAGGAGCTAAACTTAGGGGAGAAAGCAATGTAAATACGGATATGAAGTAATGTGGGAAACCAGCAAGCCAAATTTGAAAATAGGTTGAGGAGGAATGTTGAAGAAGGGACGTATTTATCACATAATTTTTTCGTTTGATTGTGATTCAGTAGGGGTATGATGTAGAAAATGTAGAAACATTTATGTGGGAAATACGACAACGTCGTTTACAAAATGATTTAGCAAACATAAGAACAGTTTAAATAGATTTACTTTGAGCTTAAGTATTTACAAGCTTTTACATGAACACAGTTGTGTATAATATTCCGAACAGCACTCACCTTTACTAATGTAATGAAACACAGGTTTTCCTAGCTTACGATACAGCATTTTGTAATACAGTATGAGAAGGGTACTTTATACAAGTTCATCATAGAAGACTTTGATTCAAGTTAACTAATTATAGAAGACTTCTCATACTGTATTATAAATTGCCACAGCGTTAGCTTGGAACCCTGTGAATGAAATAGCGATAACAACCAACCTGAAGCATAACCAGATCCCAGAAACCTTCCAAGTCTGTCCCCGTTGGAATTTTCCCATCTTCAGGAACAATGATACCCTTCAGAAACACAAATAAATGCAATTAACAAGAAACAAAAAAAACTTTCGGTTTACTTGCCCCGACAACGGTATTCAGCATTAGCTGTATTCAGTCCAAGAAGGCCGAGGAATCTCCTCCCCGCAGCTCAACTTTCATGTTCTATCTTTTCAGCAGATGAGAATGACATTAAATTTGGTGACTTCAGCTAAAACATTCTGGCGAACATATTCGTATGTCAATCAGTAATCTGTTTCCATGGCGAAAAAAATTGAAACCTCAACTTGTTTATTTTAGCTTTGAGTAGTTTACGTGTCTACCTCAACGAAAACATAAGATTTATCAACCAAATTTGTTTACTTTTGGTTTGCATATGGAGCCAACCGTCAGTCGTGCTGTCGCTGGAAGCTTCACAGGAGGGTCCCCAACACGTTTTTCGGGATACCGGATAACGTTTACTTTAATAACAAGAAACGAAATGCAAGGGAAAATAATGGACGAGATTCGGGATTTCAAAAGTCTCGGCACACGTAGTTTACAACTATTTAACTATGTGATACGGAAAAATAAAGAGATTAGAGAACGGGATTCGGGATTTCTGGCCATGTCTGTAATTTTTTATATTTATTTCTCATCCTGTCTATGCTAAGATACGTTCAAGGAGTTTCACTCTAGCTGTTCCCACCAGTTCTATGTCCGTGAATTTATGGGAAACGGTCCTTAAACGTCCTGGAAAAGTCCTTGAATTTCATCTTCGTTAAAGAGTGGAAACATTGCCTCTAGGATTAGGTAAGAAATGTAGGCAGTTCTTGTTCAAGCAGTAGATAGTGTGAAAGTCATGCAATAAATTGGCCGGGATAGGGACCAACTAATCAAAACTATCGGGATTACGAGAACGGCAGAAAGTATGGATCGGGATACGGGATTTAAGAAGCCTATTGTGGGCCCTCGCTCACGAGTATGTCAGCCTACAGAAAGAAAGCAACGATGCGAGTTTAAGCTAGAAGGGTAATATTAAGGATTTTCCCTTTTTCCTTGGCATCAACAAAAATAAAATGATGAAAATCGAGCCATTAACGTTTCTTATTATATGCCTTGTTAGCGATCTTAACGCGATTTTTCTGCCATCTGATTGGTTCGTGAGCGGTCTTTCCAAACCGGTGAAGACCAGTCTTTACAAAACAACCGAAACGTTGAACAAACTGGGAAAGTTAAAAAAATTAAAACTAAAAAATGACTTTTGGCAAGGTTATATTGATTGAAAATGTTTTAAGGTTATTTTTAGCTGGAACGCTGATGTTGAATAAATTTCTCCGATTTTGGTCGTCTCGTGTTGCTACGTTGTCCGTAGGAATTGAGTGAAATGTATGCAGTCAAACGATTCCGTCTTGGTTCGCATTGAACCATATAATAAAAAACTTATTTACCTCGTTTGCTCGGTCTTTACGGCAAAAATGTCCTGCACTTGGTCTTTTGCACAGACCTCGCTCCTTCGTCGCCCAGTCTGTACTGAAAGACCGTGGGCAGGATAATTTTGCCGTAAAGTACAGGCACCCGGTGAATAAGTTTTTATTCTTGAGTTGAAGAAAGTTTACGATAACATTTTTGACATTTTTTGGATAACGTTTGTTGTTTTTTTTTGACATGTTTTGGTTTGATAACATTTCAACTGAAAATTTTTAAGGAAATAGTGGTTCGTTCAGTGGTATGTGTTTCCATTGAACGAATTGCAGTGTTAACGAAAATTCTGAGAAATTCACATTTACCAACCGGCTTCAGTATTACTCTGTTGGCTTTAACTCCCTTCATCATTATTTACTTCGCCAAATTTGGAGTTACTGGCTGAAACTTTTCCAGAACACGCACTCACACAATAACCACGCATTAATTTCAAATTCAAAACAGGCATACTTTTTGGTTAAATACTCACCTCTTGCTCAAAAAGTTATTATCACATCACAGATCTGTCTACTGTTTTTCATGCAAATGATTTATATGCACAGGGGCCCCTTTAATCCATAGGGTTTGCTCTAATTTTGTACCGGGGCTCGTTCAAATGATGTAGTGTCGAGTACAATGAAATATGATTAATTGTAACCAAATTAAGATGAACAAAACTGCTTTTTCAGAATTTCATTCTTTCAGAGGAATCTAAGGGATCGCAATTTTACTGCAGTGAGTCTATTGACTTGTCACTGTATTTTCGTATTTACTATATTTATGTCACCGTAAATTCCAAATGAACAAGCTTTTTTATGTTTGTCAGATACAGAAGGAACAGAGATGATTATATGGAATCTCTAAAGGTATTCACATGATTTGATATCCAAAATGGAGACGAGTAGGATCCATCACAATTGAATTTGCAGAAAAGGTCATTCATTCACGACATCCTTTCAACTCATCATATCCATTTATAACCATACTAATACGTGCTACCGTGAGTAGAAATAATATCTACTTGATGCATTACCAAAAATTATTCTAAATCATAACTATCTAATATTATGACATACCGCATTCACGTCACATAGATCCTTAAACTGTTTGAATTTGCTTGTCATAAGCAGCCTTGCTTTTCCAACAGCTGCTCTTACTTTGCCTCTCACTAAACAAAGAAATATAATCAGTAATAAAGGATAAAACAAACTCCGAACAAGAGTGTCATCTTGATAACTCAAGATATGAGCTAATATCAAGTGAGCAACAACGGAATTGTGATATTTCGTCTTTATTTCAAAGACATCATCAGACAGACTAATTACAAAAAAACATTGGCACGAACTATATACACAAGCGGTGCGATGACATCATCGCTGAGGAAGAAAACTTATAGGATATCTATTTACAGGATGGACGCTAATAAATAAAACACATGTCATTGTTGAACTGAGAAGGTGCGGACGGGAAAAAAAACAATTAAGTGAAAAGAGAGAGTTCTTTGGTAGCCTTAAGACCGGAATTCAATTCTGGTTTATTAAATTTTATGTTAAGAGCTTCATCGCACCGCTTGTGTACATAGTTCGTGGCAATGTTTTTTTTTGTAATTAGTCTGTCTGATGATGTCTTTGAAATAAAGACGAAATATTGCAATTCCATTGTTTCACTTGATATTAGCTCATATCTTGAGTTATCAAGATGACACTCTTGTTCGGAGTTTGTTTTATCTTTTATTTCTTTAAGTTGTCGGTTGGTTCTGGATTATAATCAGTAAACTAGTGAACTTTTTACTGATAAGTACTTTTCAAGTCAATCAATGCTTTCAGATGTTCATGGTAGTTAAGGTTTTGTTGCATATTTTGTTTCAATATCTTGAAATGAAAGGAGCTACATAGAATCAAAACACATTGGAGGAATACATTTCCTCCCCATCACCCAGAAGACTGTAAAGAAAACATTGTGGCTGTGACTTGAATTCATGACAGATTTTTGAATAAAAGAAATCTGGGGTGGGTGTTTAATCTCATTACTGTTATACAGGGTTTGTGGCCGAATCTTAGTAAATTTTAAGGACTTTTTAAGTACTTTTTATGGTATTTATGGTACACTGGGAATATACTGAATTTTAAACCAGAAATGACAAAATGGATGAATGAAGAAAATGGAATGAAAACATCCGCATTTTAATGGCAGGAAACTATGGTACATTGTAAATATTCCACTTAATTAGTAAGAGGCAGACAGGATATTCTTTAAAAGTTTTACTTTGAATTCACAATGTAGTCCTAATTAAGTTAATTCTGACAAAGGGAGAAAATTATTACTATTATTGACTATAGCTAGGCCAAAAGGAACAGTAGATAAAAAGAAATTTCAAAATATTAAAAAAATTACCCATAATGCATTGTTTTAAACAGTAATTGCTAGTTTTTGAGCAAACTGATAAGACCAGGCCTGGAGCTGCTTTTTGATCGTTATACACTTCAAAAATTATAATTGCAATGTACACAAGCATCTAAAACAAGTGAAATCTGAAAATCCAAAAGTGACATTTAAAATTTTGGTTTATGGGGCAACGGGATCAACTTTATGACAACAAAACATATATCATGAGATTCCCTAAACAGTAAAATTTGATAAAAAATTGGGAAATTTGAGCTCCATACTGCAAAATGTTCAGACGTTTTGCAAAAAAATATACTTTGAGAGTGGATTTTGCCCCTTCTGGGCTAGATAGGGCCAATATAGGTACATTGAGTGATATTTATCAAACATCACAGGCAAGGTACCCACATTGCAATTGCCAATAAGAACTTTATTGGAGATAATAAACATTTTGTTGATGAATTAAAGTTATACAATGAGACAGTTAATCATAAGAAAAAACAGAGTACTGAGATTTTGACACGTTTTTAATATTAATCACAGGAATATAGACTGCAGTAAGGATATTAGGGCTACTATAAGTGAATGAGCCTATATGTAGAGAAAAATTCTACCTGACCTAGGCTGAGATTCATACCTGCAACCTTCAATTTTCAGGCCTGACTCCCCACCAGCTGAGCAAGTTAGAGGCTGAGTAAGCTGCAGTAAGGCCAGATCATGGAATACTGTGGATAAAATATCACCATTTCATGGTCTGCTCCTGGTTTTGCCTTGTAGCTCAGATGGTAGAGCATTGGACTAGCAAACCAAAGTTTGCTTAATAATTCAAATTGCAGCACAGTGTCTAATACAGCTTTTCCCTATGAGTCTGATAAGGGTTCACTCACTTGGAGTAGCACTAATATTGCTGGGCTTCACCCAAGTTTATAATCCCATACCAAGGTGGCTGCCTAATAAAATTGGAGGTAGCACGAAGGGCTTCCAAAATTAAAAGTTAAGAGCCAAAGTGTCATTTCTAGGAGCCCAAAGTTAATTACAAAGCTAACATGGTGCCAATAATGGTGAGTGCTATTATGGCTTTAAGCAAAATCCTAGGTAAACCACATTGTTACTTGTTTAACAGCCATAGATTATAAAAATACATAAGTTTTTTGAATTGATACTGAGTAACAGCCTACTTTCAGGCAATGCTACTAATTTTAGTTTTCTACAGTGTGCTTCTTACAAACTTAAAAACAAACAATGGGTAGGAACAGAAGTTGTTAACAGCAAAATCGTTACACCAGCTATTCATTAGTGTTTTAACTTGTCAAATGGAGATTTAGCATTAAACAAATACAATCTTTGTTTAAAAAGCTAAAAACAGCTAGTTATTTGTTGCTCAGTGAATACTTGAACATACGTGGTAATATCTGGGAAATGCACCCCTGAACCAGTCTCTAATTACCAATGAAACTTGAAAACAACAGCTTTGTAGTATATAAAACCATAGCAGTTGAATGGAAATTGAATAGTCCAGATTATAGTACCTAATTTAGAAGGAAATTCAGGCCAGATGTTCAGGGTACTTGCATAGAAACTTGGTGGCCCACACTCATAATTTGGGCACCCATGGCAACCAGGTGTCCATCAGGCAGCAAAATATAGTATATCACTAGTGATAAATATAAACAACCAGTGACTGTTAGCAAATGATGGTTTGCAATCAATAATTAGAGATTCAGATACACCAGCCATCTATTCATTTGGTCCCACAAAGAATACTAGCTGATGAGATTCTTTTGTTAAGTTCCTTATGACTCCCAATGGTATTAATGGTGGAAAGCTTACTGACCACTTATAGTATTTTACCCTGGTTAACTTAAGAGTTATTTGATTAGTGTGCCTGTCAATTTCAAATAAATATGTATATCAAAATACAAAATTGTTTGCATATTTCTTTAAATAAACTGCTTCTTCTTATTCCAATTTCCTAGGGGAAAAACTGGTTGCAAGTGTCCCATATCTAATAACTCAGATGCAGCATCCCATAATTTAGTATCCTAATAAATCTTGTATCCAGCACATCCCTAATATAAGTGTGTTACTGATGGGAAATTATCAATTAATGCAAAATAACTAGTAATAACACCAACTTTTCCTTGGAAATACTTTAATACACCTAACTTAATATAATTTTACTAAGAAAAACAAATATGTGAGGCACACAGTTTGTTATCTTTAACATTAATTATAACAAAGAATGTGTAATAATAACAACAGAAATTCGCGCAAAGACGCTATCCAATGAACACAAAGGCAAAGAACATGTGTGTTGACAGGAGGCATCACGTGCTCAATAGTGTGACACCGTGATAGTAACAATTACATTTTTCGCTATAATTATTATATAAATATGTCAATGTGTCGCGCAACAAATCGACAGTGTTTCCCTAAACATTAGACAACATCCCTAACGATATTAATTTTTGGAAAAGCTGTAATCTTACCTTCTTCGGGAGGGCTGCTCTCCCACATCTGAAGCTGAACGGTGAAGCATAATTTTGATATTCTTTGTTCTTCTGCATCGAGCCTTCGCGAGAAGTATGCCCCACTACTTTCCTCTCCAATATTGTTCTCTAAGTGCCCATTGCATTTGATCGAATCAATGTCTCTCGCTTTGCTCTCCTCGCTCTTCAGTATTCGCGCTCTTACCGAAAACATTTCATGCCGATCACTAGCTGGCTCTTCGCCGCGAAGTAATTGCTGGTCATTGGGAATTCTTTCCATTGGGTTTGTTAAATTTTTGCTCAACACTTCTTGACCATGAGCACAAACACAGGTATTCATATCAAATCCTCAAAGTCTTTAGTCTTGCAAGAGGAGCGCGACCAATATCATTGACGAATGGAAGGTACTCTTCTTGGTGTATCCTGGTTATTTGAGTAAATATTGTTCAACTTTCAAAGATATTAGACGAGTTTTAATAGGATTGTCAGTGCTTTGTTCAGGCTGATGTTTTTCGAAGTTAAATAATTAGTTGTGCCAGGTCGACGAGAAGTAACAACGGTGAACGTGCCAAACAGCTGGGATAAAACACGAGAGAAAAACCCTTACGCAAGGTGTGGAAAAGTCTATGAGAGTGCTTCAAAGACGACTATCAAACAGGATTCAAATAAGAAACAAAAATGCCTTGCAAATTCGCCACGGTGGTCCAGGTTATTTCTGTTATCTTAATGGTTGGAATTTAAAATCAAACTCACCAGCCGTCTTCCGTTTTCACGACAACTTCTTCCAAAAACTGCAGTCGTCGTGGTCTCGTGGGAGTTTGGTCGACCCTTCAAGTTTCAAGGGCGAACTAGGTTCCTCCAAACTGTATTACGCAGAAATCTTGGCTGTTCCAGTATTCAAGGAAAGACTTTTCACCCTCTCTTTTATATGTGTCTATATACCTCGAATACGAATACAACCTAAAATAAAATGAACAACGTTCTGCACCACACAGGTCAATCGGAATCAACAAACACTCAATTTTTGCCGAATGACTGTCGAACTGTTGTCGTTCCACTTTCGTTTGGTTACGTCAGCGTCAACAAAGGGCGAGGGGAGTTCATACCCATTTCCGCTTCGTCATTACCTACGTAGACAGTGGCTCAGCCAGCGTTGCGACCATGCGAGGCGTATCGGGGGGGGGCTTGATGTCCAAGTGACAAGAAGCTTAATCTCCACAGCAATGCATACTATTATCGCGTATTCACGCAACATAACTTCAATAAAAAGATTAAAAATTAAGCTCAAACTTCAGATATGCAACTCCCCATATTCAATCTAGTATAAAATTAATATAAATCCAAAATAATATGTTTTGTTATGTTACTGTCTTTTTTCTAAATACTTATTAAATTGCCATGCATACTTATGCAGACTATGAGGTTTCATATAGATAAAGAGAATATTATTCTTTTACAGTAAATTAAACACCACGATAAACTATTAGCAAATCTCAAGGATTGCACAGATATAAAAGGATTTTAATTTTTTAAGGAAAGCTACATGCCTGTTTGTGACTCACTGACCGCCTTTCGTTGAAAGTGCTGGGACCATAGTGGGACAGCTAGACTGCCGAGTAAAGATTAAAAGATCCTGGGTACGAGTTTCGATATGCGTTTGGTCCACTGATTTGGTCTCACAGTGTCTTTTTTATTTACTATTGTTTTCCATCTTTTCCAGTGGGGGCGACTGAGGGCGTCACTTTTTCGCAGAAGAGGGCGCACCTTCACGCCCCCCCTTGGCTACGCCACCGCACGTAGTCAAGACATGAATATCAACAATTACTCGGACATGAAATCAAAGACAATAACACGACAAGAGTTGCCCAAATATCATTTCAGGGACGTGCTACGTAACAGCTAGCAAACACCGGTGGGTAGGGACTATACACGCGTCGCGTGTGATGTAAATATTGATTGTCATTCGTGCCGTGTGTTGTCAACCAAAGTCCATTTATCGTATTAAAATCTTAATTAGTTGAAAGTTTACATTGCGCTCTGTGAGTCTCGAGTCAAGGGCAACTCTCTCATTATTAACATTTTCCTTTTGTGTTTGGGTACCTGCCGGAACTTAAGTGTAAAGGAAACTAACGTTTCGAGGGAAGGTCCTTCGTGTCTCTACACATAAGTTCCAGCAATTTCCCAGCTCTTTTGGTAACTAAAGTAAATGGTTTGAACCTAGGAGAATCATTACATGTTTGTGGAAGTTGATCGTCCAGGTTAGTGTAATCTTGAGAAAAAAAAGGCCTTTTTTGACTCTGAAGATGACCGCCTCTGAGGCCTGAAACCTGGGTCACTTCCACCAACAGTCTTTCTCAAGACTACACTAACCTGGACGATTAACTTCCACAAACATGTAATCTTTTGGTAACTACAATACGAAACCTTGTCAAATCATGGTAGTAAGACTGGCTTTTTTAAGCCAAGTTTTATTATTTTGGCTTTTTCGCTAGCTGACATAACAAAAAATCATTTGACATGATGGCAATTCACTGCTTTTACAATTAAGAATCTTTCGAAAAATATTGTGATAAATAAGGTTTGCAAATTCTAACATCACTTTGTGGCAGTGGCGGCGCGAGGGTGTGAAAACTGGGGTGGAGAAGTCTCTAGGAGTGTTCGGGGGCATGCTCCCCCGGAAAATTTTGAAATGTAGAGTTCCTGAAATGCCATTTCCTGCGCTTTGGCGAAAACACCTGCACGTCATATAAAATAAACAAAAAAAAACCATTCCAGAACTTTGAGCATATATGTCATTCATATTAATCATCAGATACATTTAAGAAATCAAGAGAGCTTTCTTAAGTCAGTCCCAAGATATT
>JBAHVQ010188918.1:0-14986 GCA_036872915.1 Nanipora kamurai | reverse complement strand
TAGGTTTGTTTGTCGTTAACTAGTGCGTCCATTTTGTCATAGTAATCGGTCTTGTCCATAACAACAGCAACGCGTCCCTTGTCTGCTGGTAGTATAACAATGTTCTCGTCATGTTTTAGTTGTTTGAGTGCTTGTTGTTTGACTGTCGTTAAGTTGGTATCACGTATAGAGGCCGAGTGTACGGTGGAGGCGACCCTACTCCTGATCTCGTGTTTTATCGCCTCTGCCAAATCTCTTTGACAAGCTAAGACAGCCTCGACACTCGATATAATCCCCTCAGTCGGTATATGTTTGGGTGTTATAGAGTGTTTTAGTCCGTAGGATAGTAATCTAGTTCACATTCGTCTAAAGGGCGCGAGGAAATATTCTTGACCCAGTTATCGTCATGTTTTTGTCGTTTACGTGTTGTGCTGCGTTGTAATCGTTCAAGTTGTTGGTGTTTCGTATTTCTATGTGTGATACCAACTTAACGACAGTCGAAAAACAAGCACTCAAACGACTAAAACATGACGAGAACTTTGTTATACTACCAGCAGACAAAGGACGCGTTACTGTTGTTGTGGACAAGACCGATTACTATGACAAAATGGAGGCACTAGGTAACGACAAACAAACCTACGAACTACTTAAACAAGACCCTGTGCCACCACTTCAACGAAAACTTAACAAAATTTTCTCAATGAGAAAAAGTAACGCGATCACTGAACAAATCGACTCAAATGTTCGGTACCGCGATCACCAAAACTGTACGGACTACCCAAACTTCACAAGCCAGAAATACCCATGCGACCCAGAGGTTCATTCTGTGGGTCGCCCACGTACGAACTTTCCAAATACTTAACCATACTGCAACCACTAACCAACAAGTCACAACATAGACCACAGTCGACTGAAACCTTCATCGACAATTTCAAAAGATCGTAGAAGCACAAATGCTAATATAAACTTGAAGTAAACGACAGATTTCTTTACTACATACATGTTTCGGCAAAACTCATGCTACCTTCAGTGCAAATGATAATAGGTTATTTACGAGCGATATTTATATGTGACCTGTTAAACATTACAAGTGCATGACTCATCTAATAGAAGTTCTTACACACGTGTGTCAGAATGATTAATTAAATTACAAAGGTCCGACTAGTTAATGGAGGTAGTAGGCGTCGAAAGGGAGATGTAGAATTGTTAAGGAAGTGTGGTGGACAAGAACAGTTAAGAAGAGGAATAGAAAAACAAAAAAAAAATAGAATTATAAGCTAAACATGGTGTTGAGATGATGGACTTGAACATTAAGTTCGTGTTTGAGGTTCTTAATATGTAGCGCTTCTTTGAGTTTAAGAGAAAGGACAGATTTATCGGAGTCTATGATTTTAAAACATGAGGAGTTACGCTGACGTTTGCAAGCGGAGGATTTTTGAAAGTGTTTGAATATGTGGGAATGTTTGTCAGTTTGAATGTGCTCGTTAATCCGAGTGTGAGATGACGAGTGGTTTCGCCAATTTACGCCTCCCACCTCCACTGACTAGTCGGACCTTTGTAATTTAATTAATCATTCTGACACACGTGTGAGAATTTAGTTGAGTCGGGAATCTGGTCCGCCGCCCTACCTGTTGAGCTATCGAACCTAAACGGATTGGAGGCGGGTTATTATCCAACTTAAGTGCTCGAGATATTCTCGCGACAACTTAACGGTATCTACACGAAATGGTGTTCATCTTAGCCGAGCAGTTTTCTGCCCGCGTAAGATGGAATTACACGAACTATCGCAAGCAAGAGCAATTGCTTGCGATATACCTGTCGGACTGGTAAAGAGTCAGTCACAAGCACGCCGGTCATAGGATTAGAAAAGATCAGAAAGAAATACGTGTCTACCCGGCAAAATTCTTTAATTAACGGTGATCAGTAAACCTCCTCACCTACCAACGTGTAGCAAGGACCTCCAACAATAATCAATAAGTGATTGGCGCTTCAACCTCCCTGAAGTGTTTTCTCGCGACTGTCTTCCGTGATTTTGCTGTCTTTGATACACAATCTCGATCATACCCTCTTAGTCCCTTTGAGAGCCGTAAAAATATCATTTAGCTACTGATCGACGGTAAAGAAAAAAACAATGAATATCATGTCGTGGTGGCGACCATGACGAGATTTCTTCAGGTTAGGCGTAAGGTCGCAGCGGTGAAAATACAGTATCAACCATAAATGAGTACACCTGCCACTAAAAACAAGGCAATTCGGTGTAGCGCTATTTCTACCGTGAAATTCGAATCATACAAGTATCAGACATGTGTTTTCATCATTTATTTATGCTGAGCTGTAAGTATTTTTATAGGAACATACAGAATTCCCTAATATTGGAAGGTCCACGTTTTTCAAGTTTTCTTTTCAAAACGCCCCAAAGATGCTCTATTGGGTTTAGATCTGGTGACATGCTTGGCCATTGGAGTACTTTAACCTTCCGGCGCTGCAGGAAAGCACTGGTTTTCTTGGCGGTATGTTTAGGGTCGTTGTCGTGTTGGAATATTGCCCCACGACCAAGGCGACGAAGGGATGGTAGCATCTTTTTTTGCAGAATATCGCAATACATTTCAGCATTCATTATGCCATCGATAAAATGCAGAAGACCTACGCCTTGGGCACTCATGCATCCCCAAACGAGGACAGTCCCTCCACCATGCTTTACTGTCGGTACCATACACTCCTCTTTGTATTGCTCATGTGGTTTCCGCCATATTTTTTGAATGCCATCAGACCCAAAGAGATTAATTTTAGTTTTATCCGTCCAAAGTATTTTCTCCCAGAATGTCATAGGCTTATTCGCGTAATCTTTCGCAAATTCTAAGCGCGTTTTTTTATGTCTGGTTTGAAGTAAAGTTCTTGGTCGTCGGCCATGCATATCGTGATCGTTCAATACGCGTCGGACGGTGGTAGGTGAGACGACAACTCCACAATGATCACCAATAAGTTGAGCAAGGTCGGCAGCACTTGCCCTCCGATTCTTTTCTATTTCTCTTAATAAATAGCGTTTTGCCCGTGTTGTTAATTTGGGAGGCCGACCAGAACGACGTGATGCAAACATTGCATATCCTTTCGATTTAAAGCGCTGTATCACTTTGGCTACGGTACTTTTGCTTATATTAAGGGAATTACTAATCTTCTTATATCCACGTTGCTTCTGATGCAAGAGAATGATCTTCTCTGTCAGATCTTTCGACATTTGTTTCCCATGTGGCGCCATTTGCAGTGTGATGCCAGCAACGGGACAAACCCAGAATGAATGCACATGCTTAGCAATCGAAATGTATAGATATTCGGGAAGAGAACGCATAATCAGTGAATAAATTGAGCAAGCTAATTTGCCCACAAGGCGCGTTGAGTTGATTGCACGTTTGAAGTGAAGGTCGGAATGAAAGATAATTTCACATTCCACTCCCACGAAGGGCCTTCCCTCATCACCAGAATGCTGAACATTTAAAAACTATCCGACCGGAAAATGCCCGCGAGCCTTTGAGGTTCTCCACCCAAAACTACTTTCTTGGAAATAAATACTTTCTTGTATTTATATTAATAAATACGTCAAAAGTGCCCTGAGAATCTTGTTCCCCCAAAACATCATCTGCCATCTTTGTGTATGATGGATGAATGCTGCAGTGGACCAGAACAAGTGCTGGTTGTCCAGAGTTGGGTATTGCGAGCACTTGTGATGACACCTAATGATTTTATTTCTGTAGATATGGCTAATGCTTAAACCTTTTTCATTTTACAGTACTTGGGGAGAGAGTTTATTCATCAGCATCCAAACGATCATTTTGATCCTGTTGTGTTATTATTACAGTGGAGTATTAGCTGGAGCTTTAATATTCTCAGTTATGTACTCATTTTTAGTCTATGTATTGATAAGTGGGCTAACACCGATAGCTTTCCTGACTAAATTACTGGTAGCAGTTTTACCAATCATGGCTCTCAGTAAGGTAAGTAACGTCACTGTGTACTTCGATGTCAATCAGAAAACGTAGCAAAGTGTCGGATCCTCAGGAAAACGTTCTCTGATGCGTCATCGGGGATCAAACCAATCACGTTCTAGTCGTCAGTTAAGCCTTATAACGATTGAATTGGACATTTTAGAAAAGGCTCTCGCAATGGCACATTGGGCTGTTATTTTTTGACTACAATATACTGCCAAAACACTGAACCAGAAGAATGTCAAATTGCGTATGACAAAGACGATCGTTAGTGTGAGCATGTGTGAATAAACAACTTTTGATGGAATTAAATAGTGTAAGAAATGATGAGAAGCTTGAAATAACATCATACGCCGGGAAAAGACCCTGTTTCAGCTGGTCATGGATCACCCAAAATCTTGGAGGAGGAAAACAAAGTCCTGGTGGGTGTCGTCCACTCAAACAGGATGTCTGATTCGCACAATAAACACGTCTTAAATGAAAACTGGATTATTAATGACTGTAGCTGCTTAAAAACCAACGGTCATATTTCGGAGACGATACCTCGAAGTTTCTTCGATATTGTCTTTGCCAAAAGTAACTATGCGAGCAGTTCAAAGTTTTCCATAGCCTTTCGGAAGAAACACAGCTCATCGTTTAACAAAGTTGTTTCAAGATATTTGAACAAATATTTAATTCAATCTATTTTTCTCACCTTTTATATTGGCTGAAAGACCGATATGCCACCGGCATGTAACTGCCTGCAAATAATGGGTTGATGATGCGCATTGACTGGATTAACGTTTTTTTGCGACAAGAATATTCTGTTCATCAGCATTCCACTCCTCTTCCGTAAATAGGGCTTGTTCAGCCATATGGTTCGGCCAAGTTGTCAAAAAAGATTTACAGGTTTCCCAAGAACTAAATAATTATAAACTAAGAAATATATCCAATAGTGAAACAATTATTAAACTCGGTTGCTGCTAAACATCGGATTTATAATCACTGTCTCGGACACCCCTTTGGCATCGACAAATAATTGATCTACTCGCTACCAGCATATCACGATATTATGCTCAATCTCGAACAAAATATTCAATCTCCGAACAAACTATTCAGAATGGCATTCTAGAGAGAAGAAAGAAAAACAAGAGGCTTAACATTATCCAAAAATTTACAAAAAGCTTTTTATGCATCCCTCCCTTGCTGGTATACTTGATCTATACCACGTGGTCAGCTGCAGGCTGGGTCTTTTCCTAGCGAATGGAGGAGGAGGGAAAAAGACGACTACGAGGCTGGAGAGGGAAAAGATTTCTTCCTTATTCTTTAGTATAGGCAGTACGTTATTATTTTACATGTTTCTAAATAATCTTCAATTGTCTTGATCTTTTACAGGTCTTTCAAATCATTGAGAATTTACGCAATGGTCATACTGGCCAGTTGTCTGGTATTACGGTGTTTTTGAATTTTGCTGGATGTCTGGCCCGTGTTTTTACAACCTACCACGAAACCGGGGACATGATTCTGCTGATAAACGTTCTTGTTTCCTTATTTTTGAATGGAACGTTGTTCTTCCAAATCATTTACTATTGGAACAAACATCCTATGGAAAAGTTAAAGAAAACTGACTAATATAATCAACATAAAGAAAGAAACAAACTTCGAATAATAATGTCATCTTTACAATCGTGATAACTACAATGAAATTGTGATGTTTCATCTTTATTGCAAAGACATCATCTGACAGATTAATTACAAAAACATTGCCACGATCGATATACACAAGCTGTGCGATGACATCATCGTTGAAGAAGAAAACTTGTCGGATATGTTAGATAGCTCATATCTTGAGTTATCAAGATGACACTGTTGTTCGGAGTTTGTTTCTTCCTTTATTTCTGTAAGTTGTAGGCTGGTTCTGGATTTTAATTAACATAGTTAACGTTAGCTAGGAACACGTAACTGAACTGCGCTGTGCTGTTCCTTAACAAGGTAACCGTGGTTATTAATGTCATGCACGAGGAGCATTTTCTTCAACATTATCAAAATCATTAACAATCAACCGGTAACAAAGGGAAGAATAAACTCCGTAAAGGAGAGTTTTAAACTGAAGCAACTTTCATCTCAGTTTACTTGTTTAAGAAGATTGCTCGACTGTTGATGAACAGTCAACTTCTCGCTTTTTCAACAATTCTTCTGAACTCAGTGCTTTGGATTCAGAGGAAGCACCCCATATTTGTGTTTGAAATACTTCTCGATTTCATTACTAATTCATACACCGAAAATAAAAGAAATTCATGTTAAATAGTGCTTTGAAACTCGAGAAAGATCTGCAGCCTAAAGTTTTGAAAACATTTCAAAACTCCTACGACGTTTGCAAAATGTCCAAGCTAATGGTGGTTTAGGAATATCTAAATCCCGTGGTTTTTGAAGTTATATATCAAACACGAGAAAGAGTGTTTCATCTGATATCCAAATACCGAGAAGTGAGTTGAAAAGCGAGGCGATAGCCGAGCTTTTTAACCAACTTCGACGTGTTTGGAAATCAGATCGAATACGACTTTCGAGTGTATGATATGGCTTCTCAAACAAATCCGTATTTGAGGAAAAAATCGGGTTTAAAGTTGTCGAAATTTGATGCTAATTAAGATCACATATCCAAACGCTGTCTCCGGTACTGATTTCCTTTGTGTTTTGCTCATGAATTTTTAATGAGTTTGGGAAATTTTGGTGAAGTCTATCATCTGGTTTTTGAAGTATTAACTAATACACTGAAAAGAGTGCGCTGAATAAGTGCAGAGTCCGTGGAAGCGAAAGCTAGAAGAATTTTTAATTAGCAAACTTCAAAGTATTTACATTATGTGCGCCATCAATCAAATCGGTGTATTAGGAAAAGTCGTGTTAAAACACGGGATTAATGTAAGGAACGGAAACAGAAACGACGGAAGCCGAATCCGGAAATGATGGTTTCTTAAACCAAAATATATTGCCTCAATTACAGAATATAATTATAAATTGCGAAGTATTACTTTCGTCTACGGTTACTTTTCTAGTTTTTTGTGCAAGGAAGAGTTACTCGAGACCAGCTACTTTGTCATTATGTTTCAGAATCATCCTCAGGGTAATATGAAACGATAAATTCACATTTAACCTACACTGCTGAAGTCAACTGAAAAAGTTGACTGGAGCGGGATTTGAACTCGCACCTTAGCGAATCCGGTCCGCCGGTCTACCTGTTGAGGGAATTAATAATAGAATTGAAACACTGCACATCCTTGTGGATAGCGTTAACGAGAATTTCTCGTGCACTTAAATAGGATAACTCGCTTCCAATCCCTGTAGACTCGATAGCTCAACAGGTCAGTTGACTTCAGCAGTGTAGGTTAAATGTGAATTTATCGTTTCATATTACCCTGAGGGATGATTCTGAAATAGAATTGAAACACTGCACATCCTTGTGGGATAGCGTTAAGTTGTCACGAGAATTTCTCGTGCAATTAATTTGGATAATAACTCGCCCCCAATCCCTGTAGACTCGGTAGCTCAACAGGTATAGCGGCGGACCGGATTCCCGAAGGTGCGAGTTCAAATCCCGCTCGAGTAAACTTTTTCAGTTGACTTCAGCAGTGTAGGTTTAATGTGAATTTATTGTCATTATGTGATGTTTAATAAACGAGCAGTTTATTAAAGTTTGAACTCGATAAAACACGTTCTGCGGGTTTATTTAACGGCTTTAAAAATGAACTAAAAGCGTGTCCCTGTGGAGTTCAAACAACGGCTCACATTGTCAGAGGAAAATGTTAGCGTATGATAAAAATAATCTATCCACTCTTTATATAAAGAATAGTAATAAGGAGTGCTTTATCAGATATAAAGTCCATGCACGGGACATATTGGTGACTTGATAGGTTAAATATGATAGACTAAAATGATAGACTAAAATCATTAATTATTCATGAGTTTTCGAAATGGCGTTTGTGCTCGTCATTCAGGAGTGGGTATACAGAAAGGCAACTAGCTAACTGATGTGAAACAAGATCGAAGCAATGTGACGTTTCAGTGGAGTCTTTGATAAAACTAGTTATGTTGTGGCGATCCGTGACTCTCACTGTAACTCGTTCTTATCCCCGACAGTAAGTCAGACGTCTTAAACAGAGATCGTTGCTAATTTATATGGAGCTTTACAGTTGATCTGAATGAAACTTCCCTAGTATTAAAGTCTGCAGTGCTTTTTGCTGAACTAGCTATGCAAATGCTCGATGTCTGCTATTTGTTTACGTTTAGATTCGTTCGTTCGTTTCATTTAATGTGGTTAGTTTTTCACACTGGCGTACGGTCTGTTTACGTCGCTAATAAATTTTGCGTTCATTTCGTCACGTTTCTCCAATACTAACCGTTGAAACCCCCAGTTACTGGTATAAAGTAAAGTCCACGACACATTGTCCAACATCTGTTCAGGCATTAAAATAGCGTGTTTTTTGACACACTTCGTGAAAGACGAATTTGTCCTTGTAAATAGAAAAGTGTGTACTTGAAAATAATGGACAAAAATGTTTAATATAATTTAAATTTGAGAATTTGAAAGGGTTATTACCTTTTAAGTATATAAAATGCTTGGATTTAAAATAATATAATCCAGAGATCAGGGTTTCTGTCTGAACAAAATTCCGGAAGTTGCTGAGCTCTGAGCCCGACCGCCGACTTCCGGTATTGCAATGAGCCTACTCTGTAATTTCAGCGGTTGTTTATAAGGCAAAGTGTGTCCTTGTAAAAATTCCTTATTTTAATGCCTGCATCTGTTGATCGAATTCGGTGAACATGGAAAGATGTTGATCAGTTCAAATTGTACCATGGCCTTAACCCTTTTTCTTTTGCTTATTTTCAAACATGTCTAATGGAGTGGGACAATAAATTGCACAGACAATATGTTCCAAAGCATAACATGATGTTTGGACTGGGATCCTTAAGCAGCAGGGTCACTAACAAAAGTTTTTCCAAGGTTCCAAATAATCTAAATCTTCAAACACCTTGTTGTGTTACAAGTTCACGTGGCAACGTTTTTCAAACATATAAAAATACTGTAGTCTCTTACGTTGTGATCAACATTTTAATTAACTTCAACTTCTTCATTACTGAGGTCTGTCCTGGCGACAACTGGGCTCTCACAGACCAGCTTCAAAGCCTAGGCATGTTCATTAGAGCATTTGTAGAAATAGTACCAACCAATTGCATGTAAAAAGAATTTAGAAGGGGTGGCAAAGCCACTTTATGATTGGAGGCAAGCTTCATTGCAGTGGCCTTTTCAGGAAGTCATACAAAAACAGGGTGGCTAGTTAGTCTCTAGAAAACTAAAAAAAAATTATCTGACCCTTGCAAAAGATATTGCTTCATTTCTAAGAACATTTACTCTTTGATAGATGATATAAAATATATTAAATGGTCTATAAACTCGCAGTCAATTGTAGTTTTATCATGCCAACAACCTCAAAACAAATTAAGTGAAAAAGAGATATCTGTCTTATTTAATATTAAATTAGGTATGTTTGGGGGATGATGCCCCCAGCAGAGACATTTGGAGTGACTACCCTTTTGTCACCTGCCTTATTTACCCCTGCTTACGGAAGTTACACTATACACTACTGAACGATAATACGTAATTACCCCTTCTTCCTTATCAGTCAAAAAAGCTGTGTGACATACCACATGTAATTAGGCAAACAGACCAGATGAATGTTCTAGTGAGAAGTTGAGATAAAGTAATAGGTTTTACATCTATGAATGAGACTTGTGAGGGTTTGTGTGTGCCAAAAACAAATGTTGGCATACTGGTACTACCATAAAATTTAACAGAAATCATCCATCATTTATATAAAGCCAAAACAGTCGTGGACCTGCTGGAATTATTTATTGTAAATCTGATGTTTCAAGTGAAGTTCCTTTGTAGACAGCAGAGGGGAGTGTCAGAAGGATGGTCATTCCCTAATATCTTTGTTCGGGGCATTACCCCCAAACTTTATACTAAATAGCACAGCTATATATCTGCTCAATCCTTTGAAATTTTGCATGGTGATAATTTGATAACTATGTTAAGTTTGTGGAACACCACGTTTTATTTAATCGCTAAGCTTTCGACCTGTTAACTCAGGACTTCATCAGAGCAGACAGATCTGTCGTAACTGTTGGATAGGCTTTGAAAGTAGACAACGAGTTTCAGAGGTTGACCACTGTATTTGAAATGAAACATGATTTATTGCTTTCGAACGTTTTGTTATCCTCAAAAGAAAACGAGGCTGTGTCAATCAGACCCATAGTTGGTAAAGTCTTTTAACTTGTAGATTAAGATTAATCGTGCTCATTGGTCAGACTCATCAGACTCTAGATTTTTATTATTTACCTTATGACGCCCAAAATTCATTGTTTCAACAGAAGCGTTAAATCTTTGGAGTGTGATGAGTCGTACAATACTGTGTGATAACTACTTACCAAACTGCTTTCCTTTAAAACAAGCGTGATAAGCACTTATCGCATGCTAATTTGGGCATATCGTAGGGCCTGTTTACACGTAGGCGTGGCAAATTTCGAATCTGCCGACGGTCGAACACGTCCTAAATGTAAATTCTATAGCTCAAAAGGAGGCGAGAGCGCCTGCGGCTATATTAAGAGATTTTTGTAGCTCATTTGCAACTCGTTTGAATGGTCTCGTGGACACCTTAAAGTTACACGGTGCGAGAGAGTGTGGGTCGAACCTTGTCGTTTACTTTTCTCTCTCGTAGTTTTTTTTTTACTTTAAGGTAAGAGGATTAGGATTAGAGTTAGGGTTTGGGTCAGGGTTAGAGCTAGGGTTAAGGGTTTAATTATAAAATACCCGTCCACTTTGTGTTATGGTTTCGGTAAGTGATACCAGAAGACCACTGTTTGGGATTAACCCACTTATTGGGTAGGGTTAGTGTATAAGCTAGGCGGTAAACTCGTTAGTTGTTAGATTTAGAGTTTTTGTTAGGGTTAGGGTTAGGGTTAGAGGTGTGGACGGGTATTCTGTACACTTTATTTAAACACGAGGAAAGTCGAGGATTATCGGAGCGACATGATTAATAAATATTCAAAATGGTTTCCGCTGTTATCAAGTACTTGTGGGCTCAATATAATGAGGTGTTCGACCATTTAGGAGGTGTTCGACCGTCGGCCGATTCGAAAGTTGCGTAGGCGTGACCCTTCTAGGAGGTCATCCTTCTCAGAGGGAGTGGCATGCTAACTGTAAATTTAGTGCTCCTACCGCCCGGACAATTTGTGCCTGTACAATTGGAACTATCTGTAGGGATTTAGGAACCAAACGCATCCTAGGGACGAAGAAAATTTAGTAAAAAATCATTGCTTAAATCACTATATGGACTCAACCTAACAAACAGTCAACAAAATTTCCGACTTTCTTGATGTTCCTACTAGCTACTTGATAAGTTGATCGTGCAGATTCTCTCAGGCACAAACTTCAATAAATATAAATAACAGTGACGTAGCCCCGGAAAATTTTGAAAAACGCTGTTTCCTGCATTTTGAGTGCAGTTGTAACAAAAAAAAAGTAAAATCATAAAGAGTTATAGACCATAATTTCATGGCGTAGCCAGCAGTAATAAATTTTTGGAATTACAGTATAATTAAAGCTGATCTGTACGAGTAACACAAAAGTTCCAAAGATCGAAGACCGGTTTTGCCGCGGTTCCACTTCGAAGCTTTTTTTCCACAGTGTTCGTCCACAGAACCAGTAAAACCTCTTGGTCCGGCGCTAAAAAACCAGCATATAATGCTTTATTTGTATTACTGTGAACAGCTGGATTTACAGAAAATTGGGCATATGACATATAACTTGTCACCAAATGCTTACTTTTGAATTGACTTTAATTTACAAACCAGGGTAGTTGGTGTATAGTGATAAGTAGTTATCACACTGTATTGTACGATTAACACGCTTCTATTGAAACAATGAATTACGTATATACTGTACACACCAAATAACTTATACTTTTACCCTATCAAGTAAATTTAGTTGGGCAATGAAAAGCAAACGGTAATTATGTACCCGGTTATTCATCTTTTTCTGGACGCGAAAGGATTCATTACGGATTGTTTTGACAAAACCGAAAGGGCGATCTGGTAGTCGTGGCCGTGGGACCGACTTTGTGTAATGTGTAAATGTTGGGGGGTGCTACGCCCCCGACACCCCTTAGTGTGTGCCCCTGCATGTTGTTAACGTTGCTCCTTTGTGATCAAATATTAAAGTTACCTTCGAAATAACAAGTGACGGTTAAAATGGCAGTTAAAGAATTCGATCTTCGACAGTTAATAGTTTCTTCGGATTTTCCCACTGTTATTGCCGTAAAATGTGGCAAAGTCTTTAGTATAACCACGAAACATTCAAGTCTGGGTGTGAATGAAATTATTTAGGATCTGCAAGTGTCATCAAACATCTGGATAGAAAATCTACCAAAGATTCGTCGGCCTGAAGAAAGTGTTTATTCTACCCGAGATGATTCCCTGGCCAAACGACGCATGATAGTCGATGCTAGTTGAAACTCCCGTTTGACCACCAACTTTCATGGATTATCATCGACTGTCATTCACTATGAGCATGTACAAATTTTCCATGATATAGTCAATGATAGTTTTCTCGATTGATCAGTGATCACGCGCCGATGATAATTGATGATAGTTAGCGCGGGAAATGAGTTCTAAACTGTCATCAACTATCATGTGCCCTTAAATGGTTTTGAACCTTGTTTTAACCCTTTCCTGCATGATTATTTTCCCTTTTGTTCTTTGTTCTCTTATTGTTTTGTACTTTGTTCTTCCAATTGTTCTATTGTCACAACTTGTTGCTGTATAACAATACTATGCAGGAAAGGGTTAACTTGTGCCGTTCTTCAACTTTCCAAATTCTGATTCACACTTTTCTGTCGTTGCATGCCGTTTTAAGCGGCCGCTAAAAGTCTTCACTAGGGAGCCGCGCCCCCGTCCCCCGAGCAAGCCACTGCTTGGAGGGCCAGAAGATGGCGCATGTTTACATGAAGTAGGGTGACCCTTCTAACAGGGTCAACCTGCATTTCCCACTGCTTCAAAATGATAGTCGATTCCATTAAAATCACGTTGTGCTTTGTATTGTTTCGTATATTTAAGAAGTTTCTCAACTAGTTATTCGCTATTTGTGGTTGCACCACACGTTCGAATCTGACGAATTTCTTTTGCAATATCACCAATCTGGCAGAGTCGACAATGTAATTAACGTCCTCTTCGATTTCACAAACGTTTTCATCAAAATTTCGGTTGGTTATTCGCTTAGTGCAGCCTATTGTTTGAGACCATTAGACCATTCTCACTTTGAAACTTTGGTAGGGAAAATTGATGCTGAAAATATTGAATATTACATTGTGGGAGATCTGAACTGCAACTTACTCAGCAGTAAGGACCCCAGTAGAATGAATTAATACAACTTTTGCTCGTCATTAGAGCGAAAGCGGTGTTCATTACAGCGATTGTCACCTTCAATAGTGCATTTCAAACTTCAACAACGCCAACCAAATTATCATTGCGCTAAAAGCAGATTCATTTACAACAAGGAATTAAATATTCCGTTAAATTGAAGTTCAATAAAACTATTAACATTGATGATATTTCATTAGTGTCAATCAAAATTCAACAAGGAAAATGGGGAAAAACACATGGCTAGAAATTTGGGACAACATGGCGGATTTGCAGCCCATTTAATAATTCTGTTCAAATCCAATATGGCGGATTCTAAGTGATTTATAAAGCAAATTACAAATATTTCAAAATATCCCTGTTCTATACCAACATATCATTGGTGCACACATCTATATATGTCACACAGATGTTAATAGTCAGATTTAACATAATTCTGGTTCGAAACAATGACATTGAGGGCTAGGTACTTCCCGAGAGAAAGGTTTATCCTTAAATAATGCTAATTAAAATCCATTAAACCGAGTAAAATTCGCGAAAATAGCCGATTTCATATTAGAATTGCTCTGTGAAAACTTACGTTTGACAGGGTGTACACATCTCATTTTAATCCTTGAAACGTCGTATTTCTTTTAATAAAGAACATGATTTAGTCAAACGTTAGCAAGTTACTTCCAAAACCCGATAAATTTATTTTTTCTGCGAGTCCGCAGGTCACTCCGCTGGCTGTCCCGGATTTCTAGCCATGACAAAATAAAATAAAAAGTCCATTAGCGATAACGCGTAGGTATCGATATATGTTGTATGAAGAAGACTGGTAATAACAATTACCAAGACTGGCAATGTGTACAGGAAATTGTTACACAAGACAGCACTTGAAACGTCGTTTTCAAATGTGTGCGGCTAGAGTAAGCGTTACGATGACTGAACAAAAAAGGATACAGAGAATTCGCAGGATAACAGGGAAAAGGTTAATACTGTTTTTTGAAGAGCCAGAACAAGATTATATCTTACAGTGGCGGATACTTTGGGGTTCAATCGCTCAACTACCACAAAGACAATATCCAAAGAAGGGAGGGCTAGGGGTCCTTACGAACCTTACCTTATCTTCCCGCGATACTTTCTCTCTCCTTCTTGGCTCAGTCATTGTAACGTTCAGTCCATGTGAGAACAAACTTTTTAAACCTTTTGCCCTTTATTAAAGCGAAAGCGGTGTTCATTTGAGCGATTATCATCTTCAATAGTACCTTTCAAACTTCGCCAACGCCAATCAAATTATAATTGCGCTAACTAAAAGTAAATTATGTTGCCATACTTTCTTGATAGCACGAGAGTTATAATACACTTCAAAAAGACGACAGATTTTTTTTATTGTAGACATGTTTCGGCAAGCTTAGGCCATCTTCAGTGCGAGATATGAGTTAAAACTATGACTATTGCTATTAAAGGTTAAAGTTGCAGGATAGATCTAATTACAATTGAAGGATTCTATTTACACTGACACTAAGAGTCATATGATACAGAAATATTTACAAACTAAATATAGTATTGAAGTGATGAACCTGAACATTGAGTTC
>JBAHVQ010188888.1:0-14988 GCA_036872915.1 Nanipora kamurai | reverse complement strand
ATACATACATACATACATACATACATACATACATACATACATACATACATACATACATACATACATACATACATGTGATACAGTTAGCGTAAAATTTCGAGAACTTTAAATCTGATTTTCTTAAATACGGATTCGTTTGAGAAGTCATATCACATACTCGAAGTTGGTTAAACAGCTTGGCTGTCACCTCGTTTTTCAACAACTTCTCGGTGTTCGGATATCAGATTAAACACTCCTTCTCGTGTACGATGTATTATTTCTAGCATGATTACTCTGACCTTGGCGATCAACTTCCAGCACATACTGATTCTCCCCGTTTCAAGGCATTTACTTTATTAAGAACTGCATCATTTGCTACTTACTTGTTCAAATATTTCCAGGTCATATGTATTGTCATCATCCATAAAATATACTACTCCTCTAGTCCTGTCTGGGTCTATGTTATGTCTAAGCCAATCTAAAGCAAGATTCCTTTGGTCAACTCCTCTAGATTTCAACCACCGTGGTTCTCGCTTTCCTTGCACCATGGATGGCCTTGTTTTTACGGCTAAATGAGTGTACTTCACCCTACATCGCCTTAATAATCTCTTGACCAAACTGGTTTTCGATTCTGAGTCTTCTACAATTATCCAGTGAAAATTTGGTACATGTAAAACTGTTTGACAAAGCCTTGTGAGGTCCGCTTTTTGCGTGAGGCGTTTGTATGTTGGAGTTATCCCATAAATAAACGGTAAACTGCTACTGAAATAGTTGTGATCACGAGTGTTTAAAACCCCTCCATTATTGCTCACTCTCCTCGTTCGTTCCTGGACGATTCGCTGGAGCTTTTTAATTTCATTTAAAAGTTCATTTTGCTCTTCTCTCTTTTTAACAGATTTTATGTGTTCCCGAATAAAGAGGTCCTTTTCCTTGAAGTTTCTTCCAAAAATCTTCGTTGAAGCATCATTGAACCAAGAACAACCTTCATGTAATTAACACAAAAAAGTTATGGCCACATTGAAACAAATAATACAGAATTACAGATTTGAAAT
Organism: Nanipora kamurai; assembly: GCA_036872915.1. Taxonomy (NCBI): domain Eukaryota; kingdom Metazoa; phylum Cnidaria; class Anthozoa; order Scleralcyonacea; family Helioporidae; genus Nanipora; species Nanipora kamurai. Next base: position 13,957 of record JBAHVQ010188888.1, on the reverse strand, counting down.
ACCAAAAGGAGTTGTGACTCAAAATTGACGATAAATTGTAATGTTTAAACAATCCTATGTTCACTTTAATAACTATTACCATGCAAGCTTTCAAAGAATTAAAAAGGCATTGGTTGAATCAATCGGTACAACCATTAAAATCTGCTCAAATAAAAGCTAAAGAATGTTCGGCAGTTTAGCGTGAATAATAAATATAAGAGCTTCTTATCAAATTCTATCTTCTTGAAACTACATGTTTCTATAAATGTATTTCAGCTAGATACAATAGTAAGGGGACTGTTAGTACAGGGATAGTGCACGAGTTTCTCACTTGTATTTGTATCTGTAGATACATTAATATTCATTTTAAGCAGAAAAATACAATGGATTAACAATTTACACAATAAAAAAACTATTCAACTGCGTGGTAAAATTGATAAAAATAGTTATGATAATATAGAATTACAAAGTTACCAGTAGTAACATTACAGTTACAATAGTAATATTGTAATATTGAAATTGCATTGGAATAAAGGATTGTGTCTTTCAGTACCAGAGGTAATACGAGGCCGAACTCCTGTACATCTTAGACTGTACTGATGCTCATCAGGTGGTGGTACAAACTTATTACAAGGATTAGAGCTATCATGTATATAATACGTTTGTATTCGTTAGTAGTCAATATATCTCTCCTTTTCCCTCAGTGACGGTAAAAAGTCAGCTCGCAGACCCAGTATTCGCAGGCCCCTGCAGTGGTCTGGTTTATCTCCTTTCCTTTCACGGATGATTTTTATTATTTTACTTGGGTTAACGCCAGACGATTTGACTTGTCAAAGGGAGAGATGTGGCAGGGAAAGAGTTATTATCTTGCCAACTTGTGAGAAGAGTGTAGTCCAATGTGGCAGCTAAGGTTTTCTTCCGGTACCTCGGTTTTCCGATCTCTGATAGTAACCTTGGACTAATGAGGGGTAGCCCTTGCTGGAAATTTGAGTCATCCAGTATATATGTAATATGTCATATTTAAAAAACGAGTAGGAGTGTTTTATCGGATATAAGACACGAGGCGACAGCTGAATCTTTAGATCCGATAAAACACGTACTACGAGTTTTTTGAACGGCTTCAAAAACGAACCGCACAACACGCTACGTAGCGAAGAAGTTTGAAAATTAATGTTTTCTAAGCCAAGAAAATTCGACGAGAAAAACAAGCACGCTTTTATCACATATAAAGATACGATACGGTTATGATTTTCCTTTGTATTCTTCTCATGAATTATTAATGATTTTTTGAAATAGAGATATTGCATGCAGAGAATTATTGTTGCGCCTAAAATTCTCAATCTTCATGGTATCGTCCACTGCAACAAGATTACATCACGTTTCTTGGATGTCAGTTTATTGGTATGTTACATAGTGATCGTTTTCCAACTTCTTTTTTTGATTTTTTTCAGTCCAATAAAGATAGGCTGAACTGATTGTCATAAAAGCGTTTCCTAATGGTGTTCTGACGTATTCTGTCGCCACGCTTCAGTTGTTAAGGACTGTTCTTTTTAGCAGCTAGCTTATTGCAGGTTGGGATAACAGATCATATAATTGGAATATGGACTCCAAGTTTCTTCGTTTCTTGATGTAATGTAAAGACGTCATGCTTACGTCATCGAAAAACTCTATAATTTTCTTGCTATTCTGTATTTTTGAAAGTCATTGGATCCACAGCTGGTACATACGAAAATGTATACATGCGATTAGTCAGTAATCAAACTTTGACGAGTTCATTACAATTTTAGAAGCTGGTAACACGAGACCGGGACTTGAGTGAAAGTTGTCTGTAGTGTTTACATGAGACCGGAATAAAAGTAAAGCCTCAGATTCTTGCTGACATTTTGGATCTTATTCGGTCATTTCGTTCCTGTTTTCAATGATATTCGTACACATCATCATATTGGCTGATCTTATCAGAAGTCGTGCTTTCACGAAGAAAATATCGCACCAGTCCGAGTTCGTACCGATCTGCATTCATTCGTTTCGGTCCAGCACCCGGAATGAGTCAGACCGATCTGACGTGATTTTACGAACCGGTCTCAGGTAAACTAAAATAAGGATTTCTATGGAGAGTGAACTCAAATCGTGCCGGTCTGACTTCGTACCGGTCTCGTGTAACTAGGTCCTTAGTGTATCTGAAAGGTGTTTTTCACACAAAAAAGTCAATATTTCTGGCACTTTTTAAGTATTCTTAGAATCCCTGCATACTTTTTTGGGGAAGACTTTCCAGAATCTAATCATAAAGCAAAAATTAACTTCAAAATATACAAAAATTATAACGTTTTGGCTTTTTCCGTGACGTCGTGGTGACGTCACAAAAGCACATCATCCAAGGATAGAACTTTTCGCACATATATCACGTACAAGTTGTGGTACGTTCTTAAATCTCTGAAGTGCTATGAGTATTTAGGTTCACTCTAACCTTCAGAGAACTTAGCGGCTAATTGGTCTTATTCCAAATTAGTCCTCTTATTCTAATATCGTGCTGCTGTAGGACAACCTTCAACTTACTATAGCTAAATATCGCTTGAAACACATGCGTGGAATTTTTGGATGATTGCTGGAAAAGAGCAAAATTTCACGTGGCGGCAAATAATTGTAAAGCAATAATTATTGTCCCTTTAATCTACCGGCTAAGTCCTGATGGACGTGAAATATAAAAGCGGAAATACAATTTAGTTCCAAGATTACAAAACAAGAGTATGCACTATATACACCAGGCTACTACATGTTGCACACATCTGCCAGTATAGTTAACTAATGTGGATAGCATGACTTGTCGAGACTGCAGTTAGCAGTACACATGTCAACTTTGAACCAGTAAAAATAGTAACCTTCGCTCTACGATCTGAGTCCCTGAGGCTCAATAGTTAGAGTATCTCACCGGCGATCCGAAGATTACGGGTTCGATTCCCGTCGGAGACTCAGATAAAATTTCTGAGTTTACAAGCTTGAGGAGCATGCGCAATTTCGATCGACCTCTTGTAGTTCAACAGACAACACTAGATTGGCCATGTTGGTTTAGCATAAAACATACCTGCTAATAAGATTATTTTGTAAGAATTTCCACAACATGGCTGGCATGACCACGATGCCACGTGTAGACCCTGGAAACATACTATCAGTAGACTTGAGCAGGTGGGCTAATGGAAAATTAGCGTTCGCTTTTCCCAATGTCCGTATTGTCACGACTATTTCGCTAAATTACACGGGTGCCATTTCTTCATCATTTCATGGACATTGGAAAGATGAAATGAGGAAACTAGTCACTGAATAAACTCGAGTATCTTTGTTTGTTGATTCATTTCGGACAAGACACTCAGGTGGCAAAAGTGGCAATCGTTTGTTTAAGAGTTCAGATCCTGTTAAACAAAGTTTCCGATTCCAGTGTCAGTTTTGCTAAGTTTCAGCCGAATTTGAGCATTTTTAATCTCATTTTGACGTGCATAAGCCGATATCACTATTATAGTGATAAAAAAACTCTCCAAACTTACCTCACTGGGCTGGAAAATGCAATCTACGTGCGATGTGGAATTAAATCATAGTGTTTGTAAGGGTAAGATGCGTAAATTTGTGTACTAAGACGCACTGTACCTGTAATGTACGCGAACAGCAACCAAAATAATGCACCCAGAGTACATAAGAGTGAAGTATGGATGAGGAATTTTGGACGAAGCATATGGACGTTAAACTGTTACCACTCCAGTTCGTTTTATCAAAGTGCAACCACTTTCTTTGTTATCCCTCGATCGTAAGCAATCATGAGTGAACAGGTGGGTACTTTGTCTGGTCATGCACGAGAGACGTGTCTTGAAACCAGCTTAATTTTATCCTTTACAGACACACGCATTACTCCAACAAAGAAGTAGCGAGACTGGGTTTGTTACTTGATTAAATGATATTGATTGATTGATATTAATTGATAGAAGACTGATATGGCAACCAGTACGGTTAAATTACATCAGTCCAATAGTCATAATCAAAAGACAGTCATAAGTTAACGGTATTCACATCAGTTAATGGAACGTACACAATAGCACAAAAGTTTACCAGCAAGATTAACTCTTTCCCGGCAGTACCTCTCCCTTTAATGAGAAAAATCGTTTAGCGCTAGCCAGAGCAAAATAAAAGTCTGAGACTGCCGGGCAGGAATTAGTTTTTTAGTTCTTATCCCTTTCCCGGCAGTACCTCTCCCGTTGACGATTAACATCGTCTGGCGTTAGCCAGAGTAAAATAATAAAAGTCTGAGACTGTCGGGAAAGAGTTAACTATGAAATCTAACTGCTACAAATTATCTACAATTTCTTCATGAAACACCTTGATATCTTACCTTATATCTTACAAATGTCTACTGTTCCACTTACGTTCTGCTGGGTTTGTACTTAAAGGTAGTCTGATTAAATACCTATGTATCTCACTTTACATCATCAGCCCACGTACATATATTCTTATTCGTTTCTTCTTTTGAGATAGCGTCAAAGTCTAATTTATTCACACTTTTTAGTACAAAGAAAAGTGACAACATAGACATTTTAATAAATACATCAAAGAACAATTAGATATCGAAAAATACAAAAATATTTACATAAGTGTGCAAAGACCAAAGTAGCAAAGCTTTCGAGTTGGTCTCTGCCATATGGAAAAGATAGTTCTCATGACCGTTACGTGAAGAATACTTTTTGAATTAATTTAAGTGGAAAAAGGTAAATCGTGACATCACTTACAGATTAAAATGTGTCGTTTAAAACTATTCGATATGCGAAATCATGGCAATAAACTATTAGTATGACAACAGACCACTAGCACTGATTAACCTGTTGGAGCAAAAATGATCATAAACAAAAGAATTTCCGTAAATTATTCGTTCTGTTGACCGTTGGAACTTTGAAGCTGTCCTCGAGATGGGTTGTTTGGCAAATGAGTGCAAGAGGTCCACAGAAGTAATAACTGTTTGTTGTTGAATCCAAAACCAAATGCTATGCAGAGACGTTTAAGCAGTTGGGACGCCATGATCAGATTCTCAATTAATTTTTGCAATTTCTACTCAGTTCATACCTCCAGTGATGGCGCATATTGATTTTCAACGGACGACGGTAAAAGCCTTTTTCGCTTTATGTTTGGTTCCGCCGTCTTTGTGTGCCATACAAGAACCTGAAATACAAAAGGAAAGTACAATACAGTCAAAAGTCAACAGATTAAGCGCCCCAGTGGTTGTGGACATAGCATAGACAAAGGTGGATCAAATATATTTAGCTTCATGGAGATTAACCCCTCAATTTCATATCTCATTTCACATGTGAAAAACATATGGAAATGGAACATCTTCAGGTATAAGATTTTTATTTCACATAAGAAAATATAACGGTTTCACATAAGAAATAGGTAACTCACATGCGAAATGATATAGAAGAAAATTTCACGTGTGCAACAGAAGTACACGAAATATGCATTTCACACATTAAATAGAAGATTCACATATGAAAATTAATTCTATATACGAAATTTTCATTTTACATATGGAATTAGAACGTTCGAACATTTGAAATAGTATTTTTATGGGCGAACTGACATGTGAAATTTTTGTAAGGGATGCATTGCATCTTGGCCTACTTTCTGTTCGAGTTTGTACTCGAAATAATGCAATTTTTCGGGAAATTGTGTAAAAAGATGAGTTAGAAACGTAGTCTTTTGGGCACATAATATTTCACGGCTCCGAACACGACACAATGTTTAGCAAAATTTTCGAACCATTTTATCGATTTTTCCTTGGACTTTAGTAGCTGAAAGCACAGTTGGCCAAAGTCGTCTTCAGAACAATTGACTTCAGTCATCAAGTCGAAAGCTCGGCATGATTTAAATAAAAACTGCAGTGTACGAATTTAAGCCAATTTAAATGGTTGTCCAGAGGACAACCTGGTGTTGTGATCCAGGTAGTAGCTGAATTGAGGTTGACCTGATATATTTCAATGTTTAGTTTATTTTTAAATTAATACATGTTGCAATAAACAGAGACCACAGTTTTTGCTATGAATGATATCTCTATTTTCAAGTATTGTAAAGTACGACACTTGAAAGTGAACACCAGCCACACAGACAACAAAAAACAAAAAAGAGGCGAAAATTAGGTTCTGAGCCACCACTAAAATACTCAGCAAGTTACACCATAGGCTTCGTAAAATTTCTCTGCATTCTCATCTCTGGTTCTCACCGGGGAGATTCATGTGAACTTCGCACCATCCGGTCTCGGTGACGAATTTACCAAATTTAATGCCAGAGTTGATAAATCAGATTCACTGAACTTAAATTTTGAATCAAATTTTCACGTTGTCTTTCAGACGTTTAGACAAACAGTATCAGGTTGTCCGACAAGGTTCAAGACTGGGATCGGTGGTCGGACGACCACTAAATTCATACACTGTACTGTGGTGTTTCTACAACCTATATTCACTTTACTACTTGATAGTAGTAAAAATGCAAACTTTAAAGGAATTAAAGGTTTGTTTCTGTTAAATGTCAAAGTTACTGATGATCGAATATTATAGAGATGTAACAAATAGCTTTTTACTTCTGAGGGAAGAGTCCAAGGCTTGAGAACGCCCGCCAGCATTACGCGGCTTGAGGAAAAGATCTCAGATTACTTTTATCCCTGGAAAAGTTCTTGAGGGATTTCACGATCTAAAAATTTCCTGAGAGGTTTGTTCATTCCATCGGTCACGATGGAATAAACATTTGTTAATACTCTATTAACTGGGTAAAACACGGTTTATAGTCCCTTTCTGAACTGTTACTTGCACGTTACCATATAATACTATATCACAGTATTTATCCACGAAATGCTGTCCTGGACATTGTTGCTACTTTACTGAAACCATAAAGCTATAAAGGCTTGGGCCTGCGACAGAAAAGTGTACCATATGCAGTTTTCTAACAACAGAGATTCGAGTATTCATACTGTTACGAATCACGAAATGTGTTGAATAATACATGGTTTCCTCCATCGGAAGAACATAGTTACATTCACGAACCTTCTTACATTCGTCGGCCAGTGGTTCCAGTTCATCCCGGGTGACCAAAAGTTCAAGAAAGGACGATTCTAAATTACCTGGGCGAGCATTACTATCTATTAGTGCCAACGGATTATCAAACAGTAATTTTAAATTGAAGGCAAATCCCGCCATGTCGATAGGAAAACTTCTTTTCGAACCCCAGTCTACTCGGAATTTAACGACTTTTCCATTTTCGCAAACTGGTCCTTCCCACGTCAGTCCTCCGGCTAATCCCACGGGCCATACCGACACTTTCTTCGTGTTTCTTATCTGCGAAATAAAAACATCACTGATTCGTGAAAAACTCTTCGAAAACTAAAACTGAATTTATGTGTTAATTTCTGTATCACAACGTGTAAACTACTTTTGAAAATGTCGAGAACAGTTGCACTACCAGACTTTGTAGTTTGTTTGAAGACTATGTCAAAGAAAAGAGAAGGTTGCACACGGCATCAAACGTCACACCCCAGCTACACTATCGTTATCTCGTTATCTCAGAAAAACGATTTCTGAACCCTAGACGGGAATCAAACGCGCAACCTTCCGACGACCGGTGAGACGCACTAACCATTGAGCTACCAAGACTCAGATGGTCAGCTAAGTTGCAGAGTCCTCATACATGCGACCTAAGCCGAAGCCACGAAATGGTAATAATGATGGAAACTGGTCTTTTGATATACTCCAAGCTCCCACATGAACGACATTTGTGTCCAGTTTTCAATGTTTCCATCATTATCATATCATGGCTTCCGTTTAGGTTACACAAATGACGGACTTGCACCATAGCTCACCATCTGAGTCTTGCTAGCTCAATGGTTAGAGCGTCTCACTGGTTATCAGAAGGTTGCGGGTTCGATTCACGTCTAGGGCTCAGAAATCGTTTTTCTGAGATCATGAGGTTCACGAACGTTTGCTGGTCGTGTGGTTTAATGTTTCATAAACGTGTGGCGCGTCGACTGTTTGAAGCCGTCTACAGCCTTCTTTTTTAGTTTGGCATGATATACAGGATGATTTTAAATGATGCTAAATGCTATGATGAGGCTAAATCTTGATTAAGGGCTCTACGTTAGAACATAAATTCAGTCGAATAGTCGACCGATTCACAGAAAAGCCATTTTGTATTTGCCGGGCTTTTGTAACTTATATGGTAAAACCGCTGACCATAACAGTAAGTATCGACTTATAAAAAACGTATCTCCTTGGTGTTTTGTACTCTGGCTAATGCCAAACGATTTTGCTCGTCGAGAGAAGACGTATCGGAAAAGAAAGAGCAAAACAGAATTCGAATTGAAAAAATGTATTTTGTCCCTCAAATTAATATTTCCAAACTAAAAGGGTTGATCTACTCGACGACTGAAGTTGGAACTGATCACAAGTTCTCATTTACTTTTCACTCACTTGTTTAAATATTTCCAGATCATAGGTATTGTCATCATCCATAAAATATACCACTCCTCTAGTCCTTTTTGCGTCAATATTATGTCTAAGCCAATTTAAAGCAAGATTCCTTTGATGAACTCCTCTGGCTTTCAGCCACCGTGGTGCTTTCTCTCCTGGTGCCAACAATGGTCTTGTTTTTATGGCTAAATGAGTGTACTTCAGCCTGCATCGCCTTAAAAACCTCGTGACCAAATTGGTTTTCGATTCTGAATCTTCTACGACTATCCAGTGAAAATTTGGTACATTTAAAAACGTTTGACTAAGCCGTGTGAGGTCCGCTTTTTGGGTTAGGCGTTTGTAGGTTGGAGTTATCCCATAAATTAATGGCAAACTGCCATTAATATGGTACTGATTACTAGTCTTCAAAAAGGCTTCGTTCATTTTCAGTTTTCTAGTTTGTTCCTGGATGCTTCGTTTTAGATTTTCATTTTCAGCCAAAAGTCTATTTTGCGTTTCTTCCATCGTTTGTAAAGATTGTATGCGTTCCTGACTAAAGAGGTCCTTGTCCTTGACGTTTTTTTCAAAAATCTCGTTTGAAGCGTCCCAAGAAAAGCAACCTACAGAAAAGCAAACACATCGCAGTAGATCGCACATGTTCTCAAGTTTTAAAAGCAGAGTATCCAAGACAATTATGACTCAAATGTAATAATGGAAAAGACATCAGCTTAACTGTTAACTCATACAACAGTAATTGGCTCCTATAACACCTGACAAATATTCAAAGCTTGACTGTGAAAAAAGGATGTAAGAGCTTTTTACCAAGTTTGATCTTTTTGAAACCCAATTTGCAAACATTTTAGCATTGCACAATGTTAACAGTGGTGTTGGTGGCACAGCGGCACTGCACGTGTCTCTTACCTCTTGTGTGTGACAAGGGCTCAATCTCGGGTTAGGGAATTTCACTGAGTAAACTTAGCTTAGTAACATGTGGGAAGAGTGTTCCCAGTTTCACTCTACTAAACGTTGCCGATTTTCTCCGGTATTCTGGTTACTTCTTAAGGTGCCTTCACGCGGCAAACAAAAGTTGACAAACTTGAATTGGCCAACTTGAGTTGTTGGCGTGTGTAATATTTGCAACAACAGTTTGCAAACAGGATAGCAAACTGCTTTTGTGTGCTAAAGTTATCGTACACCTTCAGAGGATGCGTTCGGTTAAATGAAATAGTGTCTCAAAACTTCATTACATATTTGAACGATACCTCATTTTAAAGCTGATAAAATTTTATACAAAAACGAACTACAGGTTTTGTTTTCTTGATACGTCCTCCGCTACTTGTACACAAACAACTCTTTGTCTGTAATGACATAATTTTTACACGTGTGACGTTTGATGTCTGGATGTAAATGTAAGGTGATGTTTGTGGTAGTATTCTTCGAACATCTTGTTCGTGAAGCTATTCTGAATGACAAGTGCTTGCTATTGATGCTAATTTTTTTGGGTTATTGTATGTTTTTGGGGTGTTTTCGGCAAAAGTAATTGTCTAAGACTAGTATACAAAGAAGCACTTGATGCTAATCACTGTTATTTGCATGGGCATTTTTCTCGGTGTTCAGAACTAGAAGCTGAAGAACTCAGTGAGGCATATTTTCACGTATTTGTATAACATTGTTAGGAGGTCCACCCTTGACGAGTAAAACTTTCTGGTGTTAGACAGAGCAAGATAATTTTTGTTGCTAAATAGCAATGGTGCGAACGAAAGGGTTAAGAACTCTTTCTTTGTAATCATATCTTGTATATCTCTCTTTGTCTGTAATTGTTTGTTGGGAACTCTTTGTTTAATATAAACTTCAAGTAAACGACAAATTTCTTTTTTTTAGGAGCGTGGCAAGAGTCCGAAGATACAGTCTCACCCACCTTTCGAGTTCACCAAGAGTATAAGGAGTTTTTCAGGAGAAAAACTCGATAGGAACAGAGCAAAATGTTGTCTAATTTCATATACAAAATAACCAGTAGAAATTGTCGGAATAGCGCCCCTGTTTACTGTCAGGAAAGCGTAAATTCTCCTTACTGTCGAAAAAGGCATGCTGTGAACCTTTTCGAGTCTTTTTCCCTTTTTTATAAGTAAAACTGTGAATTTTTTAACAAGCAAAAGATGATAAGTTGATGCCATAGACATAAGGAGGCCTGTTGAACAAATGCCACGTTAATAAAAGATGACAAAGGTTCTTTACAGTTTAATTGATATCGGAAATACTTCCACAATTTAGACCACTACAGCTAAAGCCCTTAATATCTATTAAGCTGCATCTCTTATCATATACAACCCGACGTTTCCATTTTATCGAGAATTCTTCCACGACAAATTGACAAATCTAGTGATGAAAGCCTAAGGTAAAATTTGTGGGTTTTAACATTGTTTACAAAATGACCAGAAGCTAGGAGAGCAAAAAGAGTTCCCGTATTTGCCTGTTTTCCCTAGCCCGCTCATGGGGAGAGTGAGTTCGCAGGAGTAGTCTCTGCAGAGCCCACCAGTACATGGGCTCTTATGCCTGGGTCAAACGGCACGTGATAGCCGATTATAGTTTAAGGACTCATTTACTCACCTAAATATCATCAGTAAGTGGTGAGACGGGAAAAAGTATCATCAACTATCAAGGAAAATTTGAGTATGTTCAAAGTGAGTGGTAGTACATGATAGTTGGTGGTCAATCTAACTACCATCAGCCAGGGGTCAGACGGGAAAAAGTATCATCAACTACCTGGGAAAATTTGAATATGCTCAAAGAGAATGATAATCGATGATAGTGCATGATAGCTGGTGGTCAAGCGGGAGCGAGAGTTAGAACTGTCATCGACTATCGTTGACTATCGTGCGCCTTTTGACCAGGAAAAACAAGCCCAGTTGTCTTTCATATGCTAGCCTTCTCTTAACCTTAATTAATCAAGAAATCGATCACGCAGAATGGCAAACTAAGTGGATTGACCTTAAAGATCTTAAAAATAATCGGTTGCTAAAGGGTTCAAACAATCAAGCTTGTTTTGCGAAATTAACGACTAGCCACGTTCATTTCCATCTCACTTGAGGAACTAGGCAGCCTAATTTTGTAACTTTGTTAGCGATCAAAGTTTAGAACACCAATAGTATCCCATACTACACAACGGTGGTCAAAGCGCGATTGTACAGTGGTTTATAATTTCGATATCTTAAATGTGACTTTAGCCTTTCAATTTCACCAATCTGTGATGCAATTTTCGTATTTCTCGCAACTCTTTGTTGTGAACACTAAGGCCTGATCTACAGTGAACGACTGTCGAAATCGATTGTTCGTTCTGACGGATACGATTCAGTCACAAAAGTCATCAGGAGGTATTGCAACATTCATGAGCGAATACTACGGAGGAATTGTCCTCTTATACCTTAATTCTATACGCTAGGTTGAACAGACGTCTAAGAACTTTCGCAACTCTGACCCTTTTGTATGGTTCGTCGCCAACAAATGTGTTTTTGTTCATTTCATATCTCGATTCATTTAAGAAATACTCAGTTCAGAGAGGGTTCAGACATTTTTGTCCGCCGTAAGCTAGTCATACATTTCTAAGGTCATGATTCAATACCAGTTCAACTTCGTCTATTGATTTACCAAGTAAAAATAATGTTGTGCCGTTAGCAAACATTCTTGCTGATCTCTTATGCTGAACAATTTGGCTGATAAAATGTAGGAATTGCAGAAAATAAAATGTAGATGTCTCGTTTACTTTTCGGTATTAAGATCGCATATAATCACCAGCGCTCATTTACTACGCAACGAAATATAGTTTCTCTATGCTCTGCAGCCTACAGGAAGAAATAAAGTAGAACTATATGAAGAAATAAGTATGTTTGGACCTATACCTGAGTCGTTACGTTGAATAGAAAACTTTAAACCAAACTTGAAGCCAGAGAGTAAAAGAAGTGTACAAACGACCATAGAAAGCGATATAAACAACATCGTAGTTCTCTTGGGTACAAAACGCATCTCTGATCAAAGCAGACCAGCTCTTTCTTTTAATCAAAGTCAGGATAGTTGATTCGCTTAATCTTCCAAGCATTAACAACCGAGCATTGAGCAAAAATATTAATCAGTCCGAGTGGGAGACGAAGGGTGTGTGTTGCTCACTTGCTCTCACATTTTGGTTAAGAAGGAGGAACATTTGTGGTTATCCCTCTACTTTTTCAGGCACCAATGCCGCATCGCAGCACCTATGAGTCTATGCGGGTACACGTGTACATCCCAAATATTCCTGTTGCGTTAACAACGGCCAGCTTGCTTTGCGGGTAAACAAATGACTGGGTTGTTTTTGCCACGAGCGTTTAAGCACGACTATTTTTAACGCAACAGGTCGCTGCTACAAATTTTTTTAAATATCTTCCATAAATGGTACACTTTTAAAATATAAGTTGAGTTAAAAATCGTCGCTTAAATCGTCTCGTACAACATCAAGTTTATACGAAGTAGGACTAATTATACAAGAAATTTTACCATTTGTGCATTTTCATTGGTTGTTAGCCATGATCTGTTAAAGAACAGACGCACGGGATAGCGTCACTAAAATACTAAACCAATCACAACTCTCTGCGTATTCATCACGAGCCAACGACGTTACGTCATTTGTATAGATCATTGATCACGTCAGATTGCTGTTTTTGTGTTTTTCAATGCCCCGAAAATTCCCCGTAAACTTTCAGTCATCATTCTAAATATTTTTGGTCGATTGTTTTATTTGTTTCTCGTATAAAACAAATAGATTTCATTTTCCTGTTGTCTGTCCAGTTATAGAAGCACAGAGGACGTCACAACTGGGTAAGAGCATCAGTGACCCTTTGTTAATTAATGGAGTGTTGGTGGCACAGTGGTAGTGCACGTGTCTCTCACTTCTTACCTGTTGTTCGATTCCGGTTCAGATTGGTTTTCTGATTACCATTACCTTGGTGACATGTGAGAAGAGTGTTGTCCAGTTTGACTCGACCAAACGTCGTAGGTTTTCTGCGGGTACTCCGGTTTTCTCCTGTAGTAACACTGGACCCATGACGGATGGCCCTCACAGGGCCTCTAGGGAGAACAGCGTAGTTTAGGTGATAAGTTTAGTACAAATAAAGAAACTTTAAATAAAGGAACTTTAATTGGAGCGGCAGACCGGTATCCCGAAGGTGCCAGGTCAACACCGTTTTAACATCCATTATTACACAATTAACGCGGTTTTCTTTGTTATTCAAAATCCTTTATTTGGCATAATTACCTACAATTTGAATTCCCTCTCTGAAAGCCCGTGGAAGGATTTGATATTCATCAGGGAATAGTGGGGTTGATGAATTGAATTGACATTAAATATTCAACGGTTGTATGAGAAAAGTTCCCGTGCAACATCTATATATTGCACGAAGTTACAAGGCAATATATATATATATATATATAACTACAGACGGAACCGTTTCGGCCTTATGGGCCTCATCAGTGTAGTGCTGATGAGC
>JBAHVQ010188867.1:0-14993 GCA_036872915.1 Nanipora kamurai | reverse complement strand
TGATAACTTCCGAATGAAAAATATGGTAGGATGAGCATATCTTAAAATACCTGTCGAGAAGAGTGTAAACAAGTCCACGTTTAAAGGAAATGGGGATAAAACTGTCAAAATTTGTGAACAGTCCGGTAACAGTAGGTTTGCGATAAACTGAAGTGAAAAAACCATTGTTGCTTTCAATTAAAGTATCAAGAAATGGAAGAGTATTGTTTACCTCTCTCTCGCTTGAAAATTTAATGTTGTTGTGTTGTGAATTTAAATAATCTAAGAACGGTTTAACATGGTGGAGAGAGCGAAATAACACAAAACAATCATCTACATTATGACGATGAAATAAAGGTTTAAAATCTCTAGGACAATTATGCAACCAAACTTTTTCATGAAAACATAAGAATATGTTGGCGAACGAAGGACCTAAGGGGGATCCCATAGCTACTCCATCAACTTGTTCGTAAAGACGGCCGTTAAAAAGAAAAAGACATTTTTTAACCGCAAAGAAAAGGAATTTCCTAAACTGTACGTGCGAGAAGCCAGAAAAATGTGTAGAGGACAATGTGTAATTATAATGTCAAAGGTGTCATCAAGTGAGGCATTAGTAAAAAGGGATGAGATGTCAAAGCTTGTCATAAAGATATTATTGGTGTCGAGATCAAGTTTACGAAGTTCCTCAACAAAAGAAAAAGTGTCATTCATTGTATACTGACCTAAGGACATTTCACGCAAAAAGAAACAAGATATTTAGCTAGATTATAAGGTTTTATATAGTACTTCCTCGATTTACATTGACAAACCGATATTCATACCCTCTTTCCTTGTCGTTAGCTAGAATATCGTTTAGACTTTGAGTTAGCGTTAGTTTTCTGGTTAGGATTACGGTTAAAAAAGTATTTTACTCTGGTTAACGCCAGAGTATTTTACTCTGGCTAACGCCAGACAATTTTACTCGTCAAGGGGAAAGTCGTCAGGAAGGGGTGAAGGTAAGTGTTTTGATTGCATTAAAAACGGAATTTGGGTTGTTTTTTTGAGAAAACGTCCGTTTTCTTGCGAGAATCACAGCACAGTTGCATGGTAAGGGCCAGTTTGCAATAGTTGGGTGCCGAGCCAACTGTTACGAATATAGTGTTGAAGTTGTTGTTAGGAAATCATAGGATAAATAGACAAGCAAAGGACTTTAGGGGTAAATGAACGATAATTTAAGAACACGTGAAAAGAACCGGAAGAGAGAGAGGAAGAGGGGGATCGTGAAAAAATAAAGGGATTTTACTGTTGATATTTTAAATCAAAACCACAAACTGAGAGTTTCCTGTGAATTTTTATTTCGTGTTCCGATCTCAACGATAGAACGGAGGCGTAGTTCGGAATACAACTGAGTGGAAAGCTAAGTCTTCAGGAAGAACAAAAATTCTCATGCCAAAACGCTTTAAATGTATGGTAAAAAGCACAAACGGAAACCATGCAGTCAGGTGATTTTTTTGTCCATGCATGATTATCCAAACTTAATTTTTTTAAATTGACTCTTTAAAAGGAGTTACTTAAAGTCTAAATGGACAAACGAGTAACGTACTTATTGTGGAATATATTATTCGATACAGCGTCTCACTTGCGCTTCGCCAAACCGGCAATCACGGCGTCTTAGCCTGTAGCATTATAGGCGATATAATGTCCTTTTGCACATATTTATACCGTGATATTTTTTTAAGGAGCTTTAAAATGGTGATGTAATTAAATCCACAAGAAAAATAAAAACGGATAGCTTCTTCGTCCATAATGGACATGAGATCGTAGAGACACTAACGACATTTTAGGACAGTACTCGCGGGTTGGTTTTTCCAGTTTTGCCCAATTTTTCAAGCCCTGAATCGCAAATGCGCTTTTCGATTTGGTGCTTGTTTAATTTGTGTTTTGTGCTTTTTTGTGTATTGTGCCTTTTTGTGTATTGTGCCTTTTTGATTTATGTTTTATGCTTTCTTAGTTGTGTTTCGTGCTTTTTTGATCGTTTTTTTGTTTGTGTTTTCTGGGTTTTTTGTGGTTTGTTTTTTGTGTTTTGAGCATTTTTTGTCTTTTCTTTTCTATTTGTGTTTTACGCTTTCTGGTTGTGTTTCGTGCTTTTTTGTGTTTTGATCATTTTTTTATTTGTGTATCGTGCTCTTTGTTTTTATTTTGATCTTTTTTTGTTTCGTGCAATTTGTTTGTATTTTGATCTTTTTTTGTTTCGTGCTCTTTGTATTTTGATCCTTTTTTGTGTTTCGTGCTCTTTTGTTTTTGTTTTGATCTTTTTTTATTGCGTGCTCTTTTGCGTTTGATCTTTTTTGTGTTTCGTGCTCTTTTGTTTGTACTTTGATCTTTCTTTATTTGTTTGTTTCGTGCTCTTTTGTTTGTGTTTTGATCTTCTTTTATTTGAGTTTTCTGCCTTTTTATTTGTGCTTCACGCTTATAACGAAGAACGATAACGAAAGACTAACTTCGAACAATATCAACGTCCCTTTACTGCGACCACAAGAAGACAAGTTAGACAATTACAAAACTAAATATCCCTCTAAGTGGTGACTACACCCTGGTCACACCCTAGCTGTTGACAAGTAGAATTACTTCATGTCAACATGTCATGATTCTCCCAGGTTCAAACCGTTTACTTTAAAATTACTTCTTTACAACGCTTTTTTTTTATTTGTGTCTGTTTGTTTTTGCGTTGTTCTGTGTTTCTTTTATTTGTGTTATCGTTCTCATATTTGTGATTTTCTATTTTATATTTGTGTCGACATTTTTATTTGTGTTTTGCACTTGTGGGCCACCGTATAATTACCATATTAAACAATTACTATAGAAGTTCAATCTAATTTACTAGCTCGTTATACATTTTAAAAAAGGAATATAATAGAAAAAGAATGTACTTTAACCTCAAAACTCAGATTATCCTGAAGCTATTTTTCACTCCAGTTAGTGTCTCCAACGTACATACAGTCTGAATAACTATGGCAAGAGTGTTCGCATAAAAATTAGTCAAATTATGGAAATTTATCTCATACGTGTTTTTTTAGAAGATCTAGTGGAAAATAAATGTTATTAGAGGAACAAGAAAACCTACCTGTAAGACGTTCAGCATATTAATTGAAATGAGTTTTTATAAAGAAATTAAAGTTCACAAGCTGTTAGCTGGGACGTTGCCGTAATGTGCTAAAAAGTTTAAATTAATTAATATGCGTATTAATGTCGCTGAATAGGTAAACCGAAGGTGAGGCGAGCTTATGCACACACAAATCCCTCCTGGTCCGCACAAACACTATATAAATTCTCATACCCATAGATATTTTAACTTAGTAGAAGGCTTTTGCTGGTCGGATGAAGAAAAATTTTTGTAAACAGCATTTCGGAAAATAGCTAAACTGCGTAATGTTTTTCTATCAGCACTCCTGGTCGTTTGGGCACATTTTCCGCTATCTTTCCAAGAAATTATGTTAATCTCCAAGACGTCAGGACCAAAGACAATAGGGTGTAGAAAAAAGCCTACGAAGTTACACTTTGACGTCTGAAGTACAAGCGAAGAAAAACAAACTAACGCAATAGTTAACCTCGACTTATAAAATGAACTTGATGTTAAATTGACAAATTTAAGAATTCTCGCTCCTGTTCTCTTCAAGAAACTCGGGTGTGAAAATATACCATGGTTGACGATAGTAACAACAGGAAGTGGCGTTTGTTCAGACTTTCTTTATTTTGGCGTTATGAGGTCTCGTTTTTATGCGACAGCGTTTTTCCATTCAAAAACAAAATCCCACGACAAGCGTGACAACATTAAAACGATTCAGTGTTTGGAAATAAAGGTGAGAAGGACTCGTGTTAACCGGACAAGGATGCAACGAATAACTGGGTGAACCTGACACCCGTCAGCATTGCAAGCAAGCTCTGAAGAACGGACAGGTCCTTCGTTTGGTCATTTACAACACCATATTTCAACGACTGTTTTGTGACAGGCTTATGCCACTGGTGAATACGAGACCAGATCGCTTTCTTTCTATGCATAGAACCAACGAAATTCAATTGAATTATGGCAATCTCCCATAATTTCTAACAGTACTCACCTCAAGTCTAATTGCGCTCGGCAGCATATGACTATTCTGGAGACAGCGTGGTCACGTGACTGCGAAATATATAGTGAGATCGAAAGATGATTTTTGTCATCACTGGTCAAGGGAAGGAAATTTTTTTACAATCACGGGGGGTCAGGAAAAGGTGTTTGTCATTATTGGTCAGGTGACTGCGAAATATATAGTGAGATCCAAAGATGATTTTTGTCATCACTGGCCACGGGAGGAAATTATTTTTACTATCCCGGGGGAAGGTATTTTTTTACAAGTAAAATAAGTGCTTGAATTTTCTTATTCCCAAACGGCATGTTCAACGCTATATAATATGTAATGCATATAGTTGGTTGTCTTGTTTGTCTCAGTGAATTTACGCAGTGTAAAGTTAAAGCCGCGCATTATTCAATATTGTGATATACGATATCATGATAAATTTCAATCAATATTTCGACTATTAAAACGCTAGAGCTAGCAAGTTCCATTATGCGTATAATTATAAAGCGTATTTGAACATATTGTGTGCTGAGTAAAGCCGCGCATTCAGTCAATATTCATTCCTAAAATATAGGCATGCATCACATTAGACATTGCTACACAGCTTACACTTAGTTTTGCCAATTTGCCCGACTAAATATGTTGATATACTTTTTAATATGTGCTTAAATTTACCTATTCCCAAACGGTATGTTGAACACTATATGTAATGCATATACTTGGTTGTCTTGTTTGTCTCAGTGAATTTACGCAGTGTAAAGTTAAAGCCGCACATTATTCAATATTATGATATCCGATATCATGATAAATTTAATCGATGTTTCGACTATTAAAACGCTAGAGCTAGCAAGTTCCATCATGCGTATAATTGTAAGCGTATTTGAACATATTGTATGCTGATAAGGTTGAATATTCGGCGCCGATGGCACGCGTGAAGATTAGCGCTGAAAACGCCACCGCATAGTTTGCGGCGGGCTTAAACTAAAGTCATTATCAGGAAATGAGATTACAATAGTTTAGTCGAAATAAATTTTAAAACGATCTTGATGCATATATGCTTTTGAAATATTAGAGCATCTCATCTTAACAGTCAGTTTCACAAGTAAAATAAGGATTTCTTCGAATATAAAGAAATAAAACTGAGCCTGATTTATCTTTATTTATAACTCAAAATTTTCATTACACCATATACAAATAACGTATTAATATTATCATGCAAAATAGAACAGAACTATGAAACTATTGAAGAAAATATTTATGTAACTGCTTTGAAATAGTTGAGTAATCTATAACGGTATAAAAGTTGTGACCCGTGCAGTGTGCATCCCACGTGCAACCCATTTAAAACTACTTGAATGAATTTATATCTACATATCTATAATAGATAAGTCAATGAGCTTGTTCGTTTGCACATTATAAGACAAGAACAGGGGATCTAACTTTAGAACTCCTTCCACCAACTGATCACGTTCCGCTTCTGGTGTGAGATTACAAAATTGCAGTAACTTATTCACGACATCATTAAATGCTGTCAATCGCAGCCTTTGTTGGGCATCACGATTGACCTCTACAAACAACCTAATGTACCATTGCACTTTGCAGGATCTAAGTTTTTGCATCATTTTGCAGCCTTCGCAACATGCCAGGTTACCGTGAATGACAATTTTTTTGTTGCAAGAACAACAACATTGGGTTTTGGTGATATGTGTGATGTGTTATGTTAACTAATGTAATGTAATGTAATGTAAAGTAAAATGTAATGTAATGTATAATGTAATGTGTGATGTGTAATGTTAACTTGTCTTTGTCTATTCATGTGAATAGGTCTCGAAATGCGAACTTGTGATAGAAAAACGTCTCATTGTGAATTTTATGTTTGTAAGATTGTTATAAAGAATTTTATAATATAAGAAATTTTCGTGAAAACTAGAAAAAGACCGCGAGTATTATTGTGTTATAGACCGCTGAGCTATATAGGCATTATACGTTGGCGTCATAACGTGACTCATCGAAACATTAGATATCTAATATGTCTAATATCTACTATTTCTATGGCGTGACTGTACGTCGCTACGTTTACCAATGACGCATACTCAGATTCCAAAACGTTATAACGTATGAGAACTCAGATTAGCATGCTGTTTTGCATAAAGGTAGTGCATCCTTCAAGGCAGCACTTTCCTTGCGATAGTAACTCCTAGTTATACATTAGCATGCTGTTTTGCATAAAGGTAGTGCATCCTTCAAGGCAGCACTTTCCTTGCGATAGTAACTCCTAGTTATAAACAATGGAAAGTATGATAGATATTTTTCAAGTATACGGTGAGTACTGTTGGAAAAGCATGAAAACCGTGTGCCATGTAAGGAAAGATAACGGAAGAAGGTGACGGACGCATTGGTGAGCAAGTTATTAAGTTTTGAGCGACTTAAACAATCATTTAGAGATAGATATTTAGGAATAAGTTGGTGAGAAATGTTGAGCACTGTTTACTTATTAACGCGTACTCTCGGGGCAGCGTTCAGAAAATCATCTCAAATTTCAACCAACTTGGCGAGGCACAGTGTCAATGTACAGCAAAGTGGTCGAGCCTCATTCTACGACAATTAAGACTATGACAGAATATTTCTGAAACTCCCTTCACATTGGCAAAGAAAATCTTTGGTTAATGCACAATTTCTCCATTAAGTGTTTGCAGAAGGCAAACTGTTGAAATCAAATTTCCCATAATCGTGACCTCAACATAGAGACCAATTGATACGTTCTTAAAATGCTCATTTTCTTCGCTTCAAACATAGCGTTTGCAGAATATTATCTCTTCGGAAGTAATTGTCCTATTTACTATTCTTTAAGTTATGTGCTTTTTGAAGTAATCGTTGGTTCTTACGACGTGAAGATGTAACTTTCCTCCATTGCATGCAAAAGCATATTGCAATAACAATGTTTCCCACTTCTGGACACTGTTAGACATGAGCCGTGAATCAAACGAATGTGTGACTGAACTCAAGAGGAATATCAAAGCCCAGCAAAATATCTTTACGAAAGCCATCGAGTCGGACACATAAGTAAAATCATAATATTTAATAAAGTTCTAACGTTTCGTTGTTATCATCACGACATCCTCAGGGAATAATTTACATAACTGCCTAAAGCCTAAGTATATAGTTACAGAGTTGTAATAATATTCGTGTAACTCTGTAACTATATACTTAGGCTTTAGGCAGTTATGTAAATTATTCTCTGAAGATGTTGTGATGATAACAACGAGACGTTAGAACTTTATTAAATATTATGGTTTTACTTCTGTGTCCGACTCGATGGCTTTCGTAAAGATATTTTGCTGGGCTTTGATATTCCTGTTGAGATTACGTTTTCAGCCTGGTCAATCCATAGCTGATGTTTTAAAGAAACGTGACTGAACTCGTAAGAACTACTAATTGTTAACTACTTGTGCGTAGATTTGAACATGTCAATTATCTATGTTGAAATTTAGGTAAACGAATGTTTAGCATCTAGCGTTTAAAGTGTGTTAGTGATTGCAGATGTTCACAGAATAAAACTTTCTCGTTTTCATCCGGTGTATCAAGTACATTCTTACATCGTGTCTTAAGTCGCCAATTCAATTCTTAGAAAATTCCCGCAAATAATTTCCAGGGAATATTCAATAAATCTTTCTTTTCCTAACTGCCATTATCATATTATTAATTATGCATCATCCCAAAGCACATGCAAAGCTATTTGAACTACAATAAACATTTGAACAAATCATTTTTTCCTCGCGTACGTGCGCAGACAATCATGGCCAAATGTGGTGGGACGCAAACCGTAAATACCTTGAATCGATGCCCCCCTTCTTCGCTTCCAATGTTGTTATTTGGCCTACAATCGCCGATGATATCACGGTAGACATTTATTTCACATTCAACATTGAAAAGGGGGTGTGGGGGAGGGTTTCGCTAGTTCTAAAATGTATTGAACACGGGGCCGGGAAAATTTAATGATCAGCCTTTGTGTCCCAGACACCTTTGGCCATGATTGTAGTTCAGCTTCAACAAGCCAGAAGTCTCAACTACACTCTTTCTTTTTTATAAGAATATATATTATAAGAATATCTAGGCTGAAATTTGCGAAATTTTAAGAATATTTTAAGAATAAACCTGAGGCTGAAATTGTGAAAAGAATATAATTTCGTGCGTTGAAAATCTGTAAATACAATACAATGATATGTTTTTACTTAACTGTATAAAATTATTCCTTTCTCTAAACGGCAAAACTAGCCAACAAACGAAACACTCTTCACTAGCGATAGCCAAATGTTCAATGATGAGCGGTACATGTAATGTATTTGTCCAGTATAAAATAAGTACAATGCAAAAGACATGAACTAAACCGCAAAATACATCCTTAAACGGAAATGTCATGAGCTATAATTAAGAATATTACAAGAATATTTTGAGCCTAAAATCAGCAGAAAAACAGGAATATTCAGCCTGGGCCGGAAAAACAATATTCTTATAAAAAAGAAAGAGTGTAATGGATTATCCTGCATACTAATAGGAAATGACGGATGTGCTTTAACTTTCCTTAAAGTGCCCCTAACTCCTAAAATGGAATACACACTTCATTTTTAGAGTTTCAGTGAAAACACTTTTCCACTTGGACAAGTTGTTCGATTTTTATGGCCTTTCGAAGTCGGTAAATGAGCGATATTGGCTGTTAAATTTCCATGAGAATAATTCGTACTAAGAAATCTGGAACCAATACCTTGGGTGACGTCAGGTAAGGTAGTCGTAACATGCAAATATCATACATGCATATCAGTTGGGGTATACTGCTACTGTTGTTGGGGTGTTTGCTAGAAGATATCTTTTAGTTGTGTTGCTATCAATTGTACTAGTGAAGTACGATAAAGACAAGGTAGACCCAGGGTTTCGGTTGTCAAGAAAACCGAAGCCCGCAGACTGCAAAATTATAAATTTATCAGACCACAAAAGTCGAACGATTTATCCAAATCAAAGTATATTTCTCTGAAACACTAGAAATGAAGAGTATAGTCGATAAACTGAATATTATTTCTGGGGTTAGGGGCACTGTAAAATTTAAATTTACTCACGAAGTTCCACAATGGCTGCTGAATCTAGATAAATCTTATCGACTCCGCAATCTTCAATTTCGTTGCCAACCCATCTTTCACATCCTTGTTCATTACGCACCAATTGTTTCCTATTTTTCTCCTCTCTGTAAATTTCAATGAAGGGAATACCGACGCGCCACTTACGAAAATCTCCGAATCGACGATGATCAAGACTTTGTCTTTGAAGAACATCAGGGCAGTGATCAAGCGGTGACATGACAGAACCGATATAAGGCAATGGATTGAATTCGTAAATTTCATGGGTTTCCTCATACTCACTGTCATAGTCATAGTCATCCCCACCACGGTAGAGCAATACGGTCTGATACCTCGACAGAACACTTTTTAGCTGGCATTTCAATTGTTTTTCACTTAAATAGTTGAACAAAGCTTTATCTTCACCTTTAAGCAGCTCGGGTTTGAGTCCAATAAAAGTGTACTTATACTTCAAAAGAAATCCAACTCGAGTCGGTAAACTTCCACCTTGACGATACATTTTACCCAGTTCACCATTTATCTCAGCAAGAGCTCTGGTGGTAAGCGAGGGACTTTCTGCACTAGCTTCAAAATGCTCGTCGACGTCCGAAGGAACGATGTATTTCTGCTCAAAATACCCATCCTTAAAACTGAAATTGTTTGGTAAAGTAATGTTGTAGGTTACAGTCATTCTGTAGCCCTCGACGACAGGTTTGATTTCGTGAATGCAATCGCTGTAAAATGCAGCCCATTGAACTCTGGTCACATCACCAGAGTGCTGTGAAAAGTCGAAGACGTGTTGCAAGCCGTCGTGGTTGACCAACAACTCGCCGCCTTTGTGACGCGAAGGAAGACAAAGGACTACAGTGCCAGTCATCTCGTGACCACAAGGATTATCAACGTGTGGTTTGAAAAATCCTCCCTGGCCGTAAACATTCAATTTGTTTTGATTAAGCTCAATCCTTCTGCCAGGAGTAAGTACATCTTCGATGTGTGCTTCGATCGATTCACGTCCAGGAAAGTCATTTCTGTAATCGTAAGATTTTGACTTTATGTCAAACCTTCCTGGTTCGATTTCGTAGGCAAAACGAACTTTGGAATCAAGTACTGTTTTCATTTCCTTCAAATCTCCAAACGGTGCAGGATTGCAGTATTTCAGCAGTTCGTCCACCGGAAGATTCGCCAAAGGGAATTCTTTCCAACTGTCCTGATTAGAACCTGATAACTTCACTTTTAAAACAAAGTCTTCCATATCTGATGGTCGTAAACTTCCTCCACAGCAGAACAAGGGTTTGGATAAAGCACGTTCAAGACTGCCGATAAGCGGCTCATATATCTTGATTTCTTCTTTAAAACGGTACTGATTTTTGATGTTATGACTGTTGACTACATAGCCTAACGGAGGACTACTTAAGGACTTTTCTACGGCTTGCTTATATTTAACGGGTACTTGATCGTTTTGCGGTTTCGACTGCTGTTTGGCAAAGGCATAGGCCATTGTTGAATGAGGTAGTATGTTGGTTTCTGCTCCTTCTACTGAGCTCCGCAACGACAAACCTCCTCATGAAAAGTTTATAACATGAGAGGATTGCTGCCATATATGGCATGCATTACCATATCTGTTCGAAAAATATTGAATGCGGAACTAATCATGAAGAAGGATTGGGTTAAATTGCAGATGGCGGATGAGACATAAAATGCAAATGAGGGGCAGGTTCGTTTAAATGAAACACAAGCAACTGGAAATTGACGATGAAATTAATATTCATCTAGGCAGCTCTAATTTTTTAGTGTCACCTTAAAAAGCAAAATTTTTTGGCACAGCTGGTCGTATGTAATAATGGGCATAACCTAAGCGGAAGCCATGATATGATAATGATGGAAACATTGAAAGCTCGTATACATGTATCAAGAATCCCGCAAAGCGCAAGGTTTTACCCCACTTCCCTGCGCGAATGCTCGTGCTTCTCGCGGGACTTTTGATAGGAGTATTATTCCTATCGAAAATCCCGCGAGAACTACCAACATTCGCGCAGGAAAGTGCGGCAAAATCATGCGTTTTGCAGGATTTGTGATACGCGTATTGATGTACAATACATAAGAGATGGTGTTCGTATGAGACAAGAATTGCGTGTTAACTTCGCGCTTAGTATTTGTTAAAATGACCAGTCTTATAAAATTTTAATAACAGCATGTAAAGCTCGTTCTCTCAGAAAAACGATTTCTGAGCCCTAGACGGGAATCAAACCCGCAACCTGATGACCGGTGAGACTCACTCTCTGAGCCCTAGACTAACCGTCTAGGGCTCAGAAATCGTTTTTCTGAGAAATCGAGCAAGACGAATATCCTCTAGTCGTCTGGGCCCAGTTGTTCAAAAGGCGATTAGGTTAATCCAGGATTAGTGAAAACTTTGTGGATGAAATATCCCTAATCTGGGAAAGGATTCTTAAATTTTCTTGTTCAGATATCATACAAATATAGAAAGGTGTTCTCTGAGAAAGTATGAACTTAAATAACTTGGCAGAACATGCCTGAAGTAAAGCCGATTAAATTTTTAACCCAGGATTAGCGGTAATCGTCCTTTGAACAACTGGGCCCTGATATTTACCAAGCTCCCACATGTACAAACTTTCTGTTCTGCATTAAGTATAACAGCATAATAAATTGACACAAATATTTTTCTAAGGGTTAGTGTCAAGAACCAAAACCGAAATGACGGAAACCGAATCCGGAAATGATGGTTTCTTATAACGAGCCAAAATATATTGTCCAAAGAATTACTAGACATAGTAATTCCCGACATGAAAAATAAAAACACAAAGGTAAAGTTTTTACCTTGTCAGTGAATAATATTGAACAACAATGCCGAAAACTGTGCGCAAAACCCGAGGGCTACTGTAATTTTGTATTTTTGGAGACCACCAGCCACAAAAATTAATTACGCGATTAATTAAATTATGACGTTCTGCGGGGGAAAAGACAGGGCACCTGAATTGTTGGATTTTGTAGCAACAGTCCCTATCTTTGGAGTCAACATGATAGATCTTAAGTTGCACATTTGTGTCTTGCCTTTGGCATTTTGATGAACATAAATCCTAGGGAATTACCCCTTGTTCAAGAAATAATTACCGTTATACTTGGCGCATGTAGCACAAAAGGTACTGAATTTCTCTCTTCATACTGAGTATATAACCAACAGTAAATATTTTTTATTATTAGTGCAATTTATAAGCTGTTTTAAGGAGGCTGAAAATGTGTGAGGAGTTTTTGGCTGAATATGGCTGCAATTGTCAGAGTCATAGCTTTCAAACTAGCTCAGGTGATTTTGTTTGTTGAAAGACTTAACTCTCTGACTGTAGCCAAAGCCTGGCATGGTAGATTACACAAGCAAGTTTTGTTTGGCCGATTCTTCCCTGAATGGAAAAAACTAAATTAAGTGTAAGATTAACTGAGCGGTCATCCTGGTCTTGTTCTCAGATATGTTAAAAAACCTCACAAAGTCGGTTCATCTGGGAGTTTGGTATATATCAGATGACCAAGGGACATTCGTCAAGCTTGTTTGCTCAGAAAAATGATTTCTGAGCCCTAGACGGGAATCGAACCCACAACCTTCTGATGACCAGTTTGGTGATCTAACCATTGAGCTACCAAGACTCAGATGCTGAGCTAAGGTGCAGGTTCGTCATATTTACTGCCTAAGTGGAAGTCACGACGTGATAATGATTGAAATAATTAAATCAATCATTATTATCATATCATTACGTTCAGCGATTAAGTACTGGCATTTCTGGAAAGGCACAAAAATATTCCTGAATCGATCCACGGGAATTTGTCCCGTCGAATATAAGAAGATAACGCCAGAAAAATTAAAGGAAGCTTGTACGAAGCATTTTGCCTCATCAATGGGAGATAGCATGGTTTGTGATATCTTGGCTGGGGAACAAGGTCCATCTTGTACTTCATTAGATCACATTCCTGACCTACATGTTGTTCATATACGCTTGGTCGAAGTGCAGGGCGCAAGCATACATGAAGTCCCAAGCCCACCCAAAAGAAAGTGTACCGATATATGAGCAAACTCAACCTGCAGGGCGTAGAGTGTAGGTGTTTGCAAGCTTGGATATAAACAACGAAACGCTCGTTCTTCAAGCTTTGTGAAAACTCAGAAAAGTTGTGAGCTCCCCGACAGGAATCGAACAACTTTTCTGAGTTTTCACAAAGCTTGAAGAACGAGCATTTCGTTGTTTAGAAAGTGTACCGTTGGCACGTTGGTTGAACGAATTTTACATTTCGAATAGGATCACTTCTGTAGACATTCAGTGTAAAATGTTAAAGTTTTTCATTACATATTAAATACAGGGACTTACCATTATCCTTTTCTCAGCAGTAAATTTGGAATCCAGGTTCATTTTTCACCAGGGAAGTGTGGTATTTACGATAAGCAATTTTACTTGTCGCCATAATGTTTGATTCCGAACACACGCATGCGCAAACGTTTGGCAGCGGTGTTTCCTCCATGGTTGCCTTCAAAATTCAGCCTGGAGTTATGGCTCCAGTCTTTGTAGATTTCGCTGGTCCTAATATCCCTGCCACTGAACCTCAGGTCAAAAAACCATGGCGACGAAAGTCCAGGATGCCCATCAACAAATTTTGTAACCATTCGTAATTCAAAAACAGGAGAAAAAATAAAAACAGATAAATGATAGTTTGGCAGAAAGTATTCGAAAAAGAATGCATTAAAAAATACGAAGTTTAAATTTTGTATTTCTTGGTGTTACTAAACTGTAAAACCTATTATTTTATGCTTTGTTTCCCAAGCCGGCGATCGAGAAACGTAACCTCGTAGAGACTCGTGAAATGAGTCCATAATTTCGTTAATTATAATGTATTTGTCTTCCTCTAGCAATCAATGACAAGTCTTAACAAAGGCTGAAAGTCCATGCTTGATAACTTTGTACCGTATTTCCCTTGGTTTGTTTTCTTTACAAGTTCGAAGCTCACCGTGCATGATATTCTCCGAGTCGTAAGATGGCGTCCAGTGAGCTCTATATATGGAGAGAGAACTCCAGTCTATCGTATCGGCCAGGGAAAACGTGAAGCCAAACATGGCCGACTTGGAGACCAATTTTGCACGTCAGTTTCAGGCTCCTGCGCTGTCTTGCACGTCAGTTCCAGTCCTTTACACGACTTTTACTGTTTGGTTGGGCTTCGAAACATTTACAACTACGGAAAATTAGTTCAACAGAAATAATGTCGGAAGAATTTTTTATGACCGAGTATTTAAAAAGATTCAGAGATGCTGTGTGGTCTACAAGTGTGCTAAGCTGTCTGAAAATGGTAAACAACAGGTAAAAAGAGATCGTTTGCCATACACTTTCCTCAATTCATTTTTCGGGACTTTTTGACAAGATTTGTTGTTAGTTTTGCAATTCATTTTCATGAAAATTATACTCTGTAACTCGCTGTGATATTTTTTGAAGAATATTTCAAATTGAAATATTCATTTCTGTGTTTTTAAGTGAGTTTTTGCCTGTGTTTCAACTGAACGTAATGAGAACACAGTGAAAAGTCGCGTAGGAAACTAAAACTGACGTGCAAAACGGCGTAGGGGACTGGAACTTGACGTATAAAACCAGTGAACTCAAATAAGACTGGAACGCTAGCTCGACCGGAAAATTTGAAGCCAAGATGGCGAAAATTGAAGCCTGTCTTGTAGGTATGATCCAGGCCCCTGCACATATTGAAAGTCTCGTCTTAAGATTCAGTTTACAGAGTTTCTTAGATACCGGTAACACAAAATAGAGCACGTATT
>JBAHVQ010188857.1:0-14999 GCA_036872915.1 Nanipora kamurai | reverse complement strand
AGCCAAGATGGCTAGTAAATGAGCAAAATCCACTAGCCAAAATCCAAAATCTACTGGTATTTGGCTAGTAGACCACCCCCAAGTTCGAGCCCTGTATTGTATGATAAAGTGTAAAGATTTCTAATTTCAGCAACATTGTTGGAATATACAGTGGCATATATTATTACAGAAACTTAAAACCTGCATCTTGGAACATGTTGAAAATAAAGGAAGGGCTATTTTTGGCAAGAGACTTCACAACAAATTCTTTAAAGCCTTTTGTCCAATTAGATTTTAGTGATTCTATGGTGTATTTTTCAACATTCAATCACATTTTAAATAATTCTATGTTCAAACATACTGTAGATCAAATGAGAGTCTCTGAGTGACTGTTTGAGAGTCAATGACACTATTGTCAACACATTGTACAAGACACTTGTTGGACCTCATCTTTGTTTCACCAGAAGTCGAGATATATAACTCTCATGTCCCATGACTCTCACCTATATGACCATTATAAAACTAATATCTCTGACATTATTTGGATTTTCATTTTTGGTAGTTGAGAGGTATGTGGTAAAAATTTCTGCAGCAGTATTTTAACTAGGACATGTACAGTACCATCCTAAACATTTACGGTACAACAAGAACAACAGGATAGTTTGTCTCAAGTTCAGGTCCTCTTGCAGCCTTTTAAATTTTGTAAACAGTTAAAAATTCCTATTTTGCGTACCATATATTGTTAACCCTTTTCACTTAACGTAAACTGGATAACCCTTTAAAATAACTTGATAATGTCTGTACATGTACTGTAAACTAAATTCAAGAAGCACACAAGTCATAAGGTGTTATCATGTTTAATATTGCTCATATATGTCTAGTAAAGCATTTGGTTAAAGCCCACTCTTGTGGGTTAAAAGGATGAAATATCTTGCTTGATAGCTTGAAAACTATTGAGTGTCCTGCTCTCTTCTTGACAGTTTTCTGGATTCTCAAAAATATTGGAAAATATTATAATATATCTTACTTGGCCAATTCTTGTTCATTTCAGGCTTGCTTATCGAAGTTAAGTTTCATACTGTACAGTATACTGTAAAATAATATAGTAAAGCAAAGTGCACTTACAATCTTCTCAAAAGATCCCTCGGGTACTGATTATAAGGATCACGTAATTCACCATCCCTATGATTCTGGCGTTCAATAAGTAGACGGTGCTCAATATAAACATCTAAAGAATCCTTATGTTGAATCTAGGTAAAAATGACTTTCTATGAATGAATTGAGACCACAAATGCTGTATAGTATTTTATTCAACATAATTACAGAAACAAAAAGCAATGAAAGTTCAACCAAACATTTCAAAGCTTACATGTACCTCTCTGTCTTTGTAATTAGGTAGCATTTCATCCACTGCTTCTGCAAAAATAGTACAATACCTACGAGTGTTCTCCACAATTCGCTGAGCAAAATCTGGATCAATCTTACAAAAAAACAAGTTGTACACCTTACTGATATGACAAGGACTTATTACTCGATCTTTTATGTTATAGTAATATTTTCTTCACACCTCTGTGGCATACACTAATTTCTATATTCAGCATTATATGTATTTGTAACATATGTTTTTCAATTTCAAGCTACAGTAATTAATCCCTGTACCAGACTTATGGCCATAGTGTTTGGTCTTTTTTTAATTTTTAAATTTCATTGTCTTAAAAGCGTTGTTTTTGAAGTGAAATAAACCACACAGTTTGTACTTACAGTATACTGATTTCTCTGAAAGAACTAAATCATTTCCAAAATCCTCATTTTCTAGTCTGTACAATGCATTGCCAGGGAACAAGTCCAGCCACTTTTGTTTATTCTATTTAATCATCTTCAGGATTACACAGAAGCATTTCAGTAAGAACTATTTAAATCTTACAATACAGGCAGCTTTCATATGTTGCACAAAAACCCAAACACCATAATAATAACATGCCACATTATGAACCCTTTTGATTGCTTACAGTACTTCTCAGACATTACCTAACAAAAACCACCAACAAACTGCAGTCATATTGCAGTTGTATTCCAGTCATGTTGTAGTTATACCACAGGCAATCTGCAGTCAAAATGTGGTTGAACCTGAGCTGAACCACAGTAGCTTTGAACAATTGGAAATAACTGTAATAGTACAATGCAGATGAGGTGATCTAATTATGTAGCTCAGTATGCAATTGGACTGGCGGGAAAGGAGA
The DNA here is from genome assembly GCA_036872915.1 of Nanipora kamurai. Taxonomy (NCBI): domain Eukaryota; kingdom Metazoa; phylum Cnidaria; class Anthozoa; order Scleralcyonacea; family Helioporidae; genus Nanipora; species Nanipora kamurai. The sequence continues at coordinate 12,780 of JBAHVQ010188857.1, read as the reverse complement.
ACACATGTTTAACCACTGTTGCCTAACAGAGAACACGTGTAACTGCTGTTTACCACTTGAAGTCTCTGATAAATAAAGTATAACAATAAAAGAGATTTTAGAGATCATCACTTTAGAGATCACTTTAGAGATCACTGTTTTGCAAACTTTGGCAAAATTTGCTTTACATGTGTTTATAATGAAATGGAAAAACTTTTGGATTACACCAGAGATTGAATAATTTTAATATGCAATCTTTACGAAGAAAGGGAGAACAAATTGGAAGCATCCTTCAAGAAATTAATTGGTCAATTTCTTTGCAAGTAAACGGTTTAAACATTGGAGAATCAGTGTGTGACAGTTGATTGTCCAGTTTAGAGTAGTCCTGAGATCAACTGTAAATTGACATACCTTTCAACACCTGAAGGGGTGGTCACTATCATAATCAAGTAAAACGGACCGGAGGAGTTAAGTTTGACTGTTCTCTTCACTCTGCTGGGGAGATGACTGCCCCTTAGGCTGGCAAAACCTCAGTCAACACCACAAACAGTCTTTCTAATGACTACACTAACCTGGATATTCAACTTTCACCAAGGAAAATGTCTTAAGACTCTTGGAATGTCTTGAGAATGAACCTTTTATGCAATGGTAAAAAGTCTAACATTTATTCAGCGTGACCGAAGTGACTGAGTAAGTTATTTTAACTCAATATTTCGAGCACAAGAGAAGTTGAGAAAGAACAACAGAAGTCCAACACACAGTCAACACAGATGAAGTGCTACACAAGAACAAACCTCACGCCTGACATTGCCTAGCAGGCCTCTCCAAAAAAGGCCCTCAATTGCACTCGCCCTTGTACAATATGAAGCACCCCAAAACAACCAGTGAGCTCCAAAAGTCAAGCACATTTGAATGCCTTACAATAAGTTTTTTATGCCTTACGATTTAATTTATTTAATCAATTGCTTGAGATTCAAAAGACAATGATATGGCAGCCATTGTGGTTCAACATACAATAGAAGTTAATAAGATTCTTATATTGAAGTTCAATGAAGATGGCCATGAAGTCATGTGCAGTAGAAGTTTATCTGAATAAAATGACAAAATACCATAAAGCTTGGCTTTTTTCTCCATTTTTTCCAATATATTTTTACAGACTAAGCTGGCAAACTTTTGCTCTCATGCTGGTAAAAAATCAACATAGCAGATTTGGTACTGGAACTAGGATGTATCCACTTGCTCTCTAAGAGAACAATACGGCACTGGATTTTAGTACTTCTAGTACAAGTTTACTGTAAAGTCTTTGTTGTGTAAACCATATTACTGTTAAAAATGTACATTTGTAAACCATTCATTTAACTCTACGTAATAAAAAAAATATTGTTTTCTTTGTTTAACTTTCATTAATTAAATCTAAATTAAATCATAATTCTAAATAATTATATATATGCCATTGGCCATCCTAATTTGATATTTCCCTATTTTTCCAAGGTGCATGTTTCAGAGTTCCCCATCACTTTTGCAAGCTTTTTTGTCACTCTTCTTTTGTTTCTTCCTGGAGAAGCCTGGAGCTTGTAAAATATCAAGATGGCAGATTTGGCTGAGGGGTACAGGAACTAGGTTGCATATACTGGGTCTGAAAGAGCACAATATGACACTGGATTTTTGTACTTGCATCAAGATTGTTGTGCTTATTTATCTTAAAGTCTTTGTTGTGTACATCATAAGATGTCATTGTTGAACCAAGAAAATATTAAAAATGTACATTTGATAATAACTGGCTAAACTGAACATTTAACTTCTATTATTTAATTAAATTTATCTATATTTCACTGCATGCACTTTCTGAAATCATAATGCTAAATAATTGTAAAATGCTGTTGGCCATGCCAATTCAATATTTCTCTACAGTGTTTTCCCAGATGCACTTTCAGAACTTCCCATCACTTTTGCAACCTCTTTTTGTCAATCTTGTTTTGTTTTTTCCCACAGAGGCCTGTTTACAGTAGATACCCTGTTTACTTAATATAATCTAACTACAAGATCTTGTCTACAGTAGCTATGTGGGCAATTACCTTCAGGTTATCTGTTGATTTTTCTTTTTTTGAAGCCCTTGCGGGTAATAGGATGGTGCTAGTAATGTGATGGTGGTTTTTTCCATGCCAAACATTCAAAAGCAATTTGCACAAGCAATCTCATAATTTGCCATTGTGTCATCACATCTATACATCTATGGTGGTATTGTACAGTAATGGTAAGTTAGTAGAGCTCTCATCCAGAGGCTCTTGTTTTACTACATTCTATTGAATTAATCTATCTGATTTGGTCATGCTGTTCTCAAAACATCACCAGTTTAAGTTTGTTTGTACAGTTCTTACAGAAACACTTTTATATACTTGTGAATACAACGACAAAGTCAACAACAGTCAACAACTCAACAATGAATCAAATGGCTAGACTTGTTCCACATCAACAGGGAAGATGAAGATTTTGAAAACATTTATTTTACAAGAATCAAGGTAAGTAAAAACCATGAAGAACCACTCAAAAGCAACTCTTAAAAGCATCCAAATCACAAAAAACAAATTGAGCATACATGTCAGTAAGTACCGTAATTGCCACTTGAAATTGAAAAACATGTTTATCTTTTGGGAAGATTTCCATGTATAATGAGAGTAAACCCTGGGGACAAGATTTGTGTATGGGTAATCTGTTGGCAAAAATGTGCTTGGGCACCAAATTTGGCAAGTGTGGCTAATACGATGTGCAGGCAATCGCCTGGAAAATACAGTACAGTACCTCTACAACAGAAGTATCGGTTATAATGATAGGACATAATTTATGTACAGCCTGCCAGCCTGAACATCTTAATATGTCAAGAATTTATTTCATATCAATAATGTAATTGCCATAAATGTTTTAGCTTGGCATTGTTTAGATTTGGCTAATGCATATGTTCTCAGGCTGTATTAACTTTAAAAAGGCTTTCAGTAGAGCTCAGAAAACCTTTTTCAGAGTTAATACAGTAGCTTGAGGGCATCCATGTTAATCACATCTAAACAACACTAACTACCACATAACAATGCAACATTTTAATTAATGTCTACTGTATTTAAGAAAACTGTAAATGTTGCTATTGACTACATGTCAATCCCAGTGCAAAAGTCAATGAAGGTACAGTAAAATGAAAGTTCTAGGTGCAGGTAAAAGCTTGTGTTCAATAATATTGCAAACATCACAATCTATCTCATCACCATACAGGCCCTTCCATCTTTTTTTCACTAGCTAGTCTACTTTAGGTAAAATAATATCAATATTGGATGTATTTAGACTAACTTTCCAACATTTTTTGTCACAAAATGGTATTAGTATAATGCAATACCTTTACTATCACTGCATGTCATCCCTGATATACACTGTTACTGTTAGCAGCTGTGTGCCTTGTAATCTTTATTGTAATTGCAACAATGCTATTTCCTCAATAATTTGGTAACCCACAAAGATAGGATAAATTAGTAATGCCCAGCTAACATTCTGACTCCTGGATTAAGAGCCCCCCTGGATAATCAAATCTACAAGAGACAAGAAAGTTTGTCTCTTTTTCATACTTGGAACAATTATCCCCATGGATCAATGTGCACTTTGCTTTCATTTAATATCTCACTGTTGATGTCTAGCATGGGCAGATAAAACCATTAATTAGATGTTTGTGGAAGTTGATTGTCCAGGTTAGTGTAGTCTTGGGAAAGACTACCGGCAGAACTGATTGACGTTTTGACAGCTTAGTGGTGGTCATCTTCAGGGTCAAGTGAAAAGTAAATGTGAGGTTATTTTACTCTTTACTTGACTCTGAAAATGAGTGCTGCTAAAGCCCATGAAATATCAGTCACTTCCACCAACAATCTTTCTCAAGACTACACTAACCTGGATGATCAACTTCCACAAACATTAACAATTCTTCCAAGTTCAAATAATTTACTTTACACATTAGCTTGTGCACTTAATTCCTGCAGATTTTATTTTAGTGTGTGTCATTTATTCCTTCACAAGCCAATGACTTGTCTGGCTTCATTGTATTCTATATTTTCCTTTTAGTTTAGATTTTTAGTGACATTTTCCCCCTTATAAGTTAGTGATTTTTTTCTAGCATTGGCTTGTATCCCTTATTCTCCTAGGTTTTATTTTATTTTCACAATTACACATTACTTTACTACTAGCATTTTAAAATAGCAACTATCAACATTTTAAAATAGCAAATGACTTTCCATCATTCACAACTCTTTTTTTTTTCTCTATTAAAATACTTAATTTTTATCTCATTTTCCATTTCAATCCATGGGAGGGCCTCCACTTCAAATGTTAGTTTTCTATTCTTAAGTCCCAGTAGTTTCCCAACCCCTTTTAAACTTCCCAAAAGGTATTGGGTTCTCTCATGCTCATTTTTGCCAGTGAAAAGGTGTTATAACCACTATATTTCTGCTAACTAGTTACGCCTTCCTCTACCTTGAATTAGTTCACGGCCTAATATCACCATACAACTAACAAACTGCTCAGAAATATAAATAAATTTATATCAATTAAGTAGCATCCAACTGCCCTAACTGTACCTGGACTGGTTCCTCAGGGAACCAATATAAACTCTGCCAAAAATCAATTATTCTGATTGTGGATTGGACACTTTGAAGTAAAATACTGAGGGCGGGTGGGGGTGTGCGAGTATACAATCGTTAATCACTCAGTTCTAGTATACAATTCATGTTAAATTACATTGATCTACTATACAATGCTGTCTCAAATACGCTTCATGGTAGAATGTGGTGTCCCTTACCTCAGCTAAGTCATCCAACTCTATAAGCAGCTCCACTTGTTCTCTGTGGGCAATTTTAACCTAGGGAATAATATCTGGTATGAAGTTTCACACAAAAATTTAAAGCCCCGGAGTACCCGCGCCATGTAGGAAATAAACATTCCATTCTTACCAGTTGTTCCCCATATTTAAATGTTTTACCGTGCGGAGTTTCCTCGTAGTATTCTGCCAAGAACCTCTTAGCATTATCTGTTTCAAGTCATAAACGAAATAATACAGCAAAGATTAGTAGGATTGATCAACAAAATGTTGAGATTTGCTAAACATCCATGAACGACCGACGAATGCATTGATTTAAGTCCGTGTTATCGCCAGTAAGATCTGTAAGAAAAAATTAGGTTACCTTTCTCTTCACTGTAGTCGACAGAAGACATATTTCAAGCAGGATAGACTCTTAATTCCCAATTACAGACCTAATCCTCAAATCAATCGAATGACCGAAATGCACAACATCTAACTGAGCATATGACAATTTGGCGGGAAATCTGCGGTCGTTTTCTCCGGCAATTCGATAGGACGGGATATTTATCCCGTTTCCCTACTCCAAACAAACGGTTAAAGTACTGTTCCAGTTGAAATTTTGGTAACTTTATAATTTTTTCTTCCATCAGACGTTTCCATTCGTAAAGGAGAGACGTCCTGAAAAAGTATCAAGGAACAAATGTGATAGCAGATGATGTCATGTAACTTTTTATAATAAAACCGTATATAGCTATTTCATGTAATTGTAATTGGTCTGATGATGACTTTGAAATGAAGTCAAAAATCACTGGTCCCACGAATTGTATTGATTTGACTCGAAACTTGAGTTTTGCTAGTCGTATACCAATATAAGCAAAAGTGTTTAGGTACTTCTTTCGTTTTAGGTACTTTTTTAACAAAAATTCTGACGTTTCGGGTAAAGGCCCTTCAGTAGAGAGTGGAACGTCTCAAAAATGTTGTTCTGTATACTTCCTACGAGCCCCGTAGATTTTTGCACAGACAGGGAAACATCGCTTGTAACTTTTCAAGCCCTTAAAAGCTGAGTGTTTTTTTGTACAAACACTTTTTTGTACAACTACATGAAATTAAATGGATAAAGCACATCGAAATTGACGCACAAGTTGTCCATAGAACTTCTTGATAAATATCAGAAACTGTCCATCCACTAATTCCACTTGGCTTACGAGAAACAGCAAAGTAATGCCATTTGATAAACAATGTTAATTTTGTGGAATACCACATTTTATTTTATCGCTAAGCTTTCGATGAAAAGTTTCAAAAAATTAATACCATTTGTTCTACCAGTCCGTAGCTTGGTTAATAGGAACCTGGTGGACTTTTGCATTTGACACTTCAAAAACAATTTCTATACACTAAATTAAGACACTAGATTACGTTCTCTTCCACTTTCACTGGTCAAGGTAGAAAGTAGATGCCAACAGAACGGCTAAAGTGAGTCCACATACTGCCCTATATTGTGCTTCACTTTCCATCATATAGTATCGGTGCTTTCTTCAGCAAATGTTCCAGACTCTGCCCAAACATCTGTACAAGCCCACAACTGCCCACGTTTTGTCCAATAGGTTTGAAGAAGTTTAAAAGGATGCGCAAATGATACATGTCTAAAAGAACATCCTCATACCTCACCATATTTGCTCAGATAGGCTTCTTTCTTCTGTTCTTTTACCACAAGGGTTAATCCACAGCTACGACTGTGTATGGCTAGTCAGGATTTGTAGTAATGTCCATAATGGAATTAATAATTTTTGACAGCCATTGCATGGTTGTCATTTACCGGAGCTTGGTGAAAAGGAAGCATACAAGCTTGGGTCCTCCCTCATTCATTGCCACAACATCATCTGAGTGCAATGAGTGACAATTTCAAATCATTGGTTTCTTCCAAGACGTCAATATTATTGCAGGCAGTAAGGACAATACAACCTGGTGAGTGTGCTACAAGCTCGGGGGAACATACACACTTCCATTGAAATATCTGGCCAAAATATCTAGAGCAGTGGTGGCATAAAATCCCCAGTGCAAATCCATCCCTATGGTGTGACCAAACGTATGAAATAGGCCAACAAGTTATTCTGACCTTGTTGCTTGAGGTAAAGTGAGACAAACTCCCATGTGTTCTTGAGTAAGATTTTGTTTCCTTTAAGCTGAGTATATGTTACATGTAAGATTCAACTTATCTGGACCCGGTTGTATAAAACTCTTAATCACAATTAAGTCAGCCGTCGGGTCATTAAAACACAGTTAAATTCTTATCCTGTGATCCTGATTGGCTAAAAGTAAGCATTAATCATGATTAAAGTTAATCACCTTTTATACAACCAGCCCCCGATGGTTAGTGGTCAGCACTTAAAACAGCAGTACGTAAAATTTAGACAAGGTACAAATTATCAGAGATAATTTTTATCATTTGTTCCTGAGCAGTCTCTTCCACCAACGTCATGACCTGGGTGTTCAAATTTTGTTTGCAGTGTGAAGGGCACTGTGACCTGATTGATGTAAATGTTATCCAGCAGGAGAGGCGATGTATTACACAGTCAACCTTATCCCTTATATGTACGAGTGAATATACCTTTGGGTCAATTGGTCCAACAAATCCAGCCTGTTCACGAAGGATTTACTGCGTATCATCGTAGAAAGTTTTTGCTTTTATTCTGTACCTTGGGGGAACTTGGCCAGCCACCACTTCTCAGGTGGCAGCTTCGACGACAGTCTCTGTACTCGTTGGAATGGCAGCTAAGGTTTTTACGTCAGACGTTTGCACAAAAAAGACACTGCTGGATTCGGAAAGAATTTCTTATGTGTTTTCGTCGTAAAACAGTAACCAGAAAGGTATTCTCGCTCTTTCTTTTGAAAGGTGATGGCCTCCATAAGCTGTAACTAAACTAATACTTTACCTTCTTCAATGATAACCTCTTATCTGAATGACACGGATTTTTTTGAGCAAATAAATAACTAAATCAACTAAAACGTCCAGGTATTCTCCATTTGGATTAACTGCTATAACAATTAAATTTATTGTCTAGAATTGATATATTGTCTAGAATATTTAGCTTCCTTTTCACGTTACAGTATGGTATCCCATGAGAGACATTGAAAATTTTTTGAATTCTTTACTGTTTTTTAATGATAAAATTTTCAATCATATATGTCTATAAATTTTTTTATATTTAATTTAACTTTATTTTTATTTTAAATCAATATTTTTTCTTTTTATTCTGAGGAAAATTTATATTTACAACTTCAGTAACTAAAAATACTAAGAAGTAAGAACGTATGAATAATTGGGTCGTTGCTAGTTCCTATTTTGTTGATCGATTTTATCATGGTCAAGTCCAAATGGTATGGACAAGAGGTAGGTTTCAAAATGGCGACAAATTTGTAAATCAAAAACCAGACTTCACATCCTTATAAAAATATGTTTAACAGATAGTCAGAAACCTAACCCTTACCCTAACACAAACCCTAGCGTAAAAACTCTACGTAGTGCGATTATTTATTTCGGTCGTCATCTTGAAACCTACCTTTCGTCTGTACCTTTTAGCCAGCACCGTTTTTATCATCTTGTCCGGGTCCCGTAAAAATGGTCCTGAAAGTATCGAAAGTATCATCATTCCAATCCATTCCACTTAAAGCAGCAGCCATATTGTCGCGAATTCAAAGCGCGCGCGAAACCGCGAGTAAACAAATCGAAGTGCATTATGCAGCACCAACGTCTCTCCTGGGAAATAGCGATTTTTGTTTTCAAAATTGTTTTTTCAATTTATGAAAAAAATGGATTTAAAATAAAAAGAAAAAGTATCTATTTGAAATAAAAAATAAAATACAATTAAATATAAAAGATTTATAGACATATATGATTGAAAATTTTTATAAAAAAATATTTTACATAAAAAATAAAGAATTCAAAAAATTTTCAATGTCTTTCATGGGGCACCATGCTAAACTGAACTCGTTCTTGATAATAATGTTATACTTTCTGCTCGAGTTCACAGACCGAACAAGTTATGCATGAAGGCGTTTCCCATTTTTGTGTTGAAAACCGTGCGCTAATTGGTTGGATCTTTTCTAACAACCAATCAACTTCAGAAAAGTAAGCATAGCAACACCCAAGGAAAACCCGACTTCCGCTTTCTGCAAAACTCGATTGGCGTCTTTATAGTCTAGAAAACCCTTGGATTTGCGACATAAAATTTTAAATCTCGCCTGGTAACCCCATAACTACTTCGATTTAAGCATTATCTAACTATCTGTGGTGATTACCAGCTTCTAATAAAAATGCAATCAAAAGTTTTTAGGAGCGTTTTTTGCAAATTCAAATCTCTTGTGGCTATGCGACGAATACTTGATCTTCTTGATATCATCGACTCGATATCATCAAAGAGTTAACTGGAACTAGTCAAGTTAGGTACTTAATATGTAGTCCACAGTTGAATCATACATGTATTTCTACAGTCTTTTGTGTTCCATCCAGTCATAGATAGGAAAAGTTAAAAGGCTGGTAGACTAGAGGCCTGGCTAAACGTTTCAAAGTTGTTGTCCAACATTTTGCATTCAATGGTCTTGAAACACGTTAAACAACTAGAAAAAAGCTTACAGACTTGCAACGGCGAGATTAATCTGATTTTACTTGTCTTTTCAAGTGGCTTAATTACCACTTAATAATAATCGTAAATTAACTGTAGTGTAAATTGGTCACCAACCAAAGAAGCCGGTTGGAACTCAAACAAAAACCCAACAGGTTCTTCTGCCGTAATAAATCAATATAGTGTAAACAAGAGCATTGAATCAAATATTGACTGTATCAAGCTGGTGAATTGACCTTGTTTAGTCTATAACTTTTAAAGTTGAAGATAATGTTATTACAGAGGTTAGCCTTGGTGCTTCCTCTCTTCGGTTTCTTGCCACCTCAGATGAATGCTCAAAAAGCAACTTCAGGTAAAGAATTATTAAATACTAAATTATGATAAAAAGATAGCTCATCTGTCACTGTTATAAAAAATCTAAATATTCGGTTTCAGTTGTATAGTTGAAAATTCAGTGAACAAGAATAAATATTTTCTAGTTTGTAAACCAAGCTATGCTTACTCCTTAGATCGATTCTTTCAAAATGTTTTATCAACGATTAACCGCAACAATAAAGAACCTTCAAAAAAATAAATTAATGTAGAAAATCCTACCTTCAAAAAGAAGTTTAGAGGTCTTTAAGCAATAATTTCTCCAATTTCTCTCAACTGCTTAATCGTTGATAGACTCCGTTGTGAATTCTTTTTCCTCTTGTTTTATTTGTATAATCTAAAACATTCCAATAGGACGCTATATCTTCATGTGTATGTGGCCTAAAATGTTTTCTATAGCCACTTTAGCTTAAGACAGACAGTCCCCCTAGTTCTTGTTAATTCACTACACACGTAGACCTTCCGATAAACACATCTTTTTTGTACTCAGTACAAAATTACGCATCGACAAGTTTAACCCAAGAGCTACACATACCGTTCACTGAATAGCGAATGTCTATTTTGAAGTAGCGTGATACTTGAGTGTAGCCATTGCAAGGTTTAGGGTGGATGTTCAAAAAGGGTCCCTGCATGATTTACAAAATAAAATAAGACAAATCTTTCTCACAGATTTGATATTTGATGGCAATGTCAAAGGCTCCTTACATCTTCCTTTGTTTATAACGTTCACAGGTAGTTTTTATATAAAACTACACATGCTTTGAGTGCTTTATTCCTTGTCAAAATCGATGTATTGCAAGTGTAGACTTTCGAAACGCGTTTCCTGATCCAGACCATAATCCAAGTGCGCCTATGGCAGTGGTGAATGTTCAATATATGTACTATCGGCTAAACAATCTCCTGAGCAGATATGTTGGACCTCTAAATTTGTCAACTTGCTTTGTAATTTTACTTTCATTAATTAATGCAAGGTAAGGTTTATTAGTTACTCGCTCACCGTTAAAGTAAACGTATGTTAATGTAGACCTGATTAGTGGAGTAAATGAATGTTATATCAACATAACTGGTGGATGTCAAGGAAGAGACGTAACCTGCTGTTGCTTGGTCTAAATTTCACTCTAAAAAGAATGCAAGATCTCAACTCTCTATCTTGAAATACACAGAAACATTTATTTCAAGTCAGTAAACTTAAAGTTAAAACAAAGAAGATTGCTAGTTTCTCAAGCAGTTGATTGACGGGAATATCAATTCCCTCCAGAACAATACCCCGTCAAAGTACTGACAAAAAGTCGAAAATGCTGCTCCAGATCTCGTTAAAACACGTCCATTTCCATGAAACGCAAAAAGTAATACCAAAATCCCGCTCGTGCACTCCCGATTAGTGCCAGACCCATCACGAATGACAATATAATTTTCCCAGCCATGTTGAATACACCCGTCTTATCGGATTACCCCGTCAGTCCTTGTAAGGATAATAGACATGAGAAAGAAAACATTGGACATACTAGTATAAGGATACAGTTTTAAACCTTAATTTTTTCCACATCAGTTTAACTATTAAATGTGCCTCACTCTTGTTGAATACGTGGAGAACTCACCCTTGTGGGAAATTGGAGAACGTAGCTCACCAAGGCCGATGGTCATTAAGGCAAAGTCTCTGAAGATGCTATTCAGAACACAGCTGATAGAATCCTCTTTGCAGAAAATACTTGTCTTACATTAACACCTTGTGGTGAAGTCCTCACCTTGGAAATAAAAAAGCATTTAAATCTGTCTTGGGCTGGAGATTATCCTTCGCTAAAGCGTATGGTAAGTGATTATATAAAGATTGGTGTAGAGTGATTAACCGGAGGGGAAAAGAAAGTTTAGTAAACGCAATACGTCTATTTCCTGGTAGGAAAAAAAAAGAAATCTTTAATCTTCGAGGGTGCAGAAATAGGAAATATAAAACAACATTCTTTCTCCTTCCCCACTTGAGACACCGTTATGGAGTCCGCGACCGATAATGTTGGAAACAGCGAGATGTTTGTCGCTGTAGATGAGAATGAATGTGGTCCCTGCTCTTGCAAATGTGGTGAATTGCTTACGGACTTTGAAGGTATGAAGCTGGAAATTGTTATTCCAGAGTCGAAACTTGGAAAAGAAATTCACTCCAATGCCCAAGCAATCTATCGCTTCAGGAATGATTTAATTAAATTACAAAGAGCCTTAAATTTGCTTTTCCTTGCCTCTTTTTGACTTGTTTGATCTAGCATAGCTTTATTGTAATTGGCTTGGCTTTCAATTATCTTTTGTCGTTTAGGGGGTAGGTCTGCCTGCAATTGATCAGAGATTGTAACCTGGAGATTGTAGTCGTTTGTTGGTTGGGTCAGTTTCTAAATATTGTGCAGTTTCTGTTGATTGTTGTCGTTGTGTGCTTGTTTCAGCAAGTGTTGAAGTTTTCTCTCTATGAGGCTTAAAGCCATAGACTGCTTCATAAGGACTGACTTTGATGGCCCTATGATAGGTGATATTTCTTATATAGCAGGCTTCGGACACATACAGTATTTGCAGCATTACTTGATGTCTTTTCCGGGGGTACTACTTATAAGTGCCATCATGTCCTCCTTCCCAGATCGATTGGATCTTTCCACGAGACCTTGGGTGGCTAGTGTACGAGGGGCGCCAGTTCAATGGAATTCTCTTTACAAAAGGTTTGCATTTTCGTATTGTTGAACTCTTTCCCATTGTCACTGATTATCTTCTGGGGAAAACCGTACGTAAAACAGAAGGTTTGCAGAGCTTCTATTACTTGATCTGCAGACTTGAAGTGAATCGGCGCATCATAAACGAATTTGGTGTGATGATCAGTTGTATTAACTGCCCATTTGTGGGGCTCAGTACAGTCACATTCACAGTTTCAAAAGTCCATTAAATCGATCTCGATGAGAGATAAAAACAATGGAGATTGGAGTGGCCTCTGAACTGTTTTCACTCTGC
>JBAHVQ010188836.1:4120-15001 GCA_036872915.1 Nanipora kamurai | reverse complement strand
CATACATACATACATACATACATACATACATACATACATACATACATACATACATACATACATACATACATACATTATGTAACACGTGATGTGAAACGACAAAGTGACTCATGAGACTTCTAAATTTTAGAGCGACGAAGGTGTACTCGTGAACGCAAGCTTCTTGAACGACTTAAATCTGAAAGCAGTAGGTCAACACCTTTCCAGGAGAATTATATACACGTAAATCATATACTAAATAGCATTAAATATGTTTAAAAAAACATTGGCCCAAAATAAACAATGAAAGCCTGATGAGAAGGCTTGACTAGACTTGTATCATATCTGAAAGAAACGCTGAAACATCAGCGGAAATAAAATAATGGAAGCACTATATCTGATGTTGTGTTGAATGCCAAATGAATGTACTCGGATTTGAGTTTACAAGACACAGCGGAACGGTTATAGGTCAATGAGATAATGATGGCCAAGCATCCTTAACTATACTTCAAGATTCTGTTACACAGTGTCACGAACTTTTTGAGAACAGATGACAAATGGTAGTAAAGTAACAGTTCGAAGCTTCAACTGAAACGGCTAAACTCTGTAGTTTCCCGTAGTTGTGATTTAAACGGTAAAGCAATGCAAAAGATAAGAAAAAACCAGTCTTCCAAAGGGGTAACATAAATAAAAGAACAAGATTAAGCATCAGTGTGAGAGCTGTACAGACGACAGGAGAACACAAAGCTTTCCGTGTTTGTTATTTACGTTCTCTACTAAGTATTCCTTGATAAAAGCCGTATACGTGTCAAGAAAAAAACTTTCTGTGATTGTTAAACTTCAATTTGTCTTCGACTTGCACTCGTGTGTGTGTTACCTTCGCTCACAAGATTAGCTTTATGATTGGGCTCGTTATTATACTCGTTCATCGTATATCCAAAACAAAGTTTCAGTCTAACTCAATTCGTAATTGTTACGCTTAATTCGCCCTTGTGAAACAAGAGAAATATGTGTGAACGGCACTTAAGACAAGACCGAGTAAAGCAACTAGATAAAAAAAAAAAATGTTTCCTCATCTGTAGAACAACACATACGTGTGTGCTGGTACTTGTTTTGAAGCTTATGATGCCCTCAGCAACACAAGCTGTCGTGTAGCTTTCTTCTCGTATATGAATTGAAATCTCTGTTTCTTTAGGGCATACCAATCGGTGGTCGAAAAATGATCGCCAGTTATCAACTAATGCTATGCAATACGTATATGCTAATTCTCACGTTCGCGATGCCCCCAACAACGCCGGTTTCGCGTCATTCACCGTCGTCTTCAGGTAGTGATTCGTCTCTCAGTGAACCAGATTTTAGACAGAAATCACGACAGCCGAAGTCAAACGAAGCATGAAACACGCTTGGGCAACGATTAATCTATGATTGTTCTACCATATAAAAAGTAAATATGAGAGTTAAATCCATCTGTATGAGTTTCGACGAAACAAAAATAAGGTTTCAAACAACCAATTTTTGCAAGCGTAATGTAGTATGTTAGTTGTCTTCTCCACTTTCACTTTCATCCAGTATTGTACGCGTGATACCTTCTGGAGTACGTGTTTGTTATTCTTGTCTGTTTATATTCAACTCGCATATTATTCTTAAGGTATTGCCAATGGTTAAAGTGACAAACTTTGAACTCTAAGTGAACTAAGCATTAAAGCTTAAAAACGAGATGAGCGTTTGCTGTCAACTCTCTCTCGTCGGAATTTCACAGTTACCGCTAAAGAAGTAAAAACAGCAAGAATCAGAATCAATACCACACTGTACTTACGATTTTGTAAGAAACAGAACCACAAGCGAGCACCGTTGAATGGCAAGCTTTCTGTCCACAGCTTCTTCTGCTGGCTGCCGAACTGCAACGTCGAAGCCAAACTCTTCGAGACTGGACTCCAGTAACTTAACTTCTTCGCTTTGACTGCTTTGGTGACTAACGTATATGCTTGATTGGCCTTTAAAACAAAGGAAACCACAGGAATGTTATTTTAAAAAAAAAACACGTGCCGTCAATAAATATCCCCACAGGATGGCAACCGCAAATCTCTTTGAAACGAGCTGATAAGACCAGAGATTATTGTCAGATACACCCCACATCGACTAATCACGAGGCAAAAATAAAAAAAAAAACTAGGCACCTCAGGGCGTTTAGGTCACAATAACGAAAGATGGCTGAAGATGAGGTGTAACCGTATGTGATAAAATAAGACAGTTCGCATATAAATGCTAGACGCTGAAAAAGTCTCGTAGAATTTGAATAAGCCCTGGGGGTCAAAAGGATAAACCCTTCGCAGACAATACATCAGGCATTCACATGGGATGTCCAAGGGTGTGCATCGAGAATGCGTGGGAACTGTTCATAAAGGTTGTTTATCATATACCGTAAGTCAATCGGAAACACGAAGAGATTTAAGAACACCTTACAGACAATTGCCGGCAATGACATAAGACCGGGTTACGTCATAACAGGAGAACGTGCTTCACAGGAAGTGGTTTCCACACCTTCAATGTTCCTGAAATATCAACATGTTCTTGGACCTTCAGAATTTCATTCCGGCCAATGCGAGACGTAAAATTGTCATTTATTCATTTCAAAATAAACGAGCCCGTTTAAACTAGAGAAAATGAGACGGCTTACATAAGACGTGCTTTAGATAAGAGTAGATAAGATAACCGCATATTTTATACGGTACAAAGCTAGATTCGCCCCAGATTAGTACTTGCGCTAGTAGACCTGGGTTGATACCACCACTGACATAAGAAGGATGAATATACCATAAAGGCAAAAATGCTTACAAATTACGGCTCACAAACGCTACAAACGGAAACGCGAGAGTCAAAACTAACCAGGTAGCATTTACACTACAACCAACCCGGGTTCGACCAAGGGCGAACCGACCTCTAAAGACCGGCGATTGTCACCCAGGTCCCAGCCGGGTTAGTTGCATTTACGCTGCAAGAATCTAGCCCGGGTTAGGGTAAATTTGGGGCGAATCCTGATTAGTCTGTGTAGTGTAAATTGGCCTTAATACAGGAGGCGCGAGTCTTGGGTCGGTCCATTTCTCTCGTCGTACGAACCTATTCACACATCCTACTTCTGTTGTATGGAGGATCCAATTATTTAATTTTCTGACGTTTCGACGCGTCTCACGTTATCACCAGAGATTAAGGCCTGGTTTCACTTTAGCAACTGGAAGTCGTAAGGTAGAAACCGAGCTGTTGCAGCTGGCCACAAGGTGTGTACACGCAAAAATCTCGGGTGTTGTAACAGGATTGTCGGCTGAACAATACTGTGACTAGATTGCTATCATGGATAAGCAGCATTAATAAATGAACAATATTGTTTACCATTGGTTTAACAATATTGTTCAGTATTAATAAGCAGCGACGGCGGTCCGTGGTTGTTGCTACATGGGGAAAAAATTTATTGAAAAAATGATCGTCCGACTTTATTAACAAGTTGTCAAAACATTGATAGACGAAAAACGCTGTGAAAACACAGTTACCTTGTACAGGCAACTTTGTCGACAGTAAGTAGTCTTCCTGGGGGGTGCAGTACAACCTTCACACCCGCTTACAACCGCGAACAAGTTGCTTGTTTACACGCGTGAGTAGCTAAATTGCGCGTTTCAATTTTAAAACTTCACTCGCTTGCTGCGTTTCTCATTCGCCAGCAGCCTCTGCAGTCGTCGAGATAGATTCTAAATATCTTAATGAGATCCCTTGCGAAGTTGCGATATACTGAGAAAGCTAGCGACTAACTGGAAAACCGACTTAAATAAACAAGATCTATTTATGCATTCTAATTACAATCATGGAGGCATGTGTGGAGGTGACAGATGTGCGAAATACATCGAGAATAGAAGCGAGAAATCAAAATGCATCGAGCAAAAATAAGAGTGTGTTTGCTCCAAGCTGGCGTTAAAAGATTTAAATTATCTTGATCAGACGGATCAGACTTTTCTTACTTTACTCTGGCTAACGTCAGATGATCTTACTCTGGCTAAAACCAGACGATTTTGCTCGTCAAGGCGAGACATCTCGGACAAAAATGAGATAAGCCAATCCCGATTAACTCTTATCTGTTCGTATGGGAGTTTTATTTTTTTACTCTGGCTGACGCCAAAAGATTTAACTCGTTAAGGCCGGGAGACGTCTCTGACGGGAGAGAGTTGAGACTTAAGATTGGAAGCTTGTCCTTGACAATAAATTTCAGACCTGAAAGCGGAGGAGGGAGATTATTGAAGAGTCATGTCTCCTGTCTCACACTCATGCTCTCAGCAGGAACAGATGACTGGTCAAAGTCCAGATTCGCTCAAGATCAATCTCAAATTTCATTACAAAATCTGAGAGCTACGTCGATAAAAACCGTGGACATAGTTGCTATTTTATCCGGGATTTGGACAATATACCCACCATCCCCGATGTGGTAACCACCACACTTAATTCCGAGCTGGGAGACCGTGGTTCCAATACTTGGTTGGGAAACCACTAAAGGTATCAATCGAAGAAAAAGTCTTGCCTTCAACATCAACATCTGTGACTGGTTAGACTTCTGTATCATTCCAGAAAACGACGTTACACCGTAGCTATAATTAAATTCGCGACGGGAGTAGAGTACCGTTCATAAAGTAGGTTGTCATCACCCAAACCCACTGCACCGACTTTTGTCCATAGCGGCCGCCTGTATATACTTAACATTTAGACAACGAGGGTGAGTTGTCAAACTGTTTTGTTCGAAACTAAGGAGTCGGACAAAATATTATTTTAAAGAAACAAACATGCATAAGTTCTTTATTTAATTTATTACTTGTAATTCAAGGATCACGCGTGGGGTCACGCGGACTGACTAAGGTTTTTGTTTGTTTTGCAACAACATAAACAACCACAAGACAGTGACAACGATCTTCTTTTGACACCTCTCCCACGACTTGAGTAGTAAATTTTGACTGGCCTGTAAACTAATGGTAAATTAAATATTCACAGCGGTTAGCAAAGCGAAACATTTCGATAGCCGAAAACATTGTGAAGTACATAGTTTGACCCGCCAAATTTGCACAAATTTATCAATTTTATGGTTACTCTTACAGTTGCTCACTTTGTCGCTTTTTTAGTGTGTTCTGAAATTCATTGAGCCGACAAATTAATCAAAAACTCACTTAAAACCTCGGAAAAACGACAGTTTTCCACCGTTGCTTTGAATTGAAAGATTGGCTTGTTTTGCTACAGCATGGTCGTCTATCATTATTGAACCATGATACTTCAGTCAATCAGAATGCACGATTTGTAACAGCCCACTGAGCTGGTCTCCATTACATTCTTTTATATCCATCTCAAGTTGCCTCACCCGGCCTCGTTTGAAGCCAACGATTTCTTACACTTACAAGCACGAGGTCAAATTTACATGTTTACAAAAGAATATTTTAAATATCCGCGATTATAAACAAGGCCAATGAAGAGACGTTTTGGCGATAATAGTGCCATAATAGAATACTGCTAACCTAATAGAGGAAAAACAAGCTGTGACTCATAACACATCATAGATAAAAGCGAAGTTCATTCGTCACTATCGTAGCAAAAATTAGTTACGTGTTTCAGTAAACATCATTCTTTACCTCTTTTTCTACATGTACGTGTAGTTTTATCATATCATCACGTATTTTGTGAACCGATGGTAATTAATTGCAGGATTTTAGTGGTTAGGGTTTAGAAATACGAATGCACGGCTGAATGGAAAGAAAGCTTTATTTTTTATCTTTCGGTTTTTTACGATTGACGTTGATAAACTACAGCGAATAAGTAAGTAAATAAATCAATCAATAAATATAGAAGTAAATAAATAAATTAGTAAATAACTAAATAAATAAGTAATTCAGAAATCCATAAATCAGTCCAGTCGTCTCATACACTTTCCCTGAAGTGTTTAAATGTTAAAATTCCTAGGAGAGTATACGCCATGATGGTTGTAGGATATGTAATTGATTTCAAAAGTATCTCGTTCGAAACCATTGACTATTCCAGATTTGTTTATTTGTATAAACAGAAAGCGCTTCTTCATTGCATTTATGCTTGGTTTCATTACCATCAGCAAAGGCTCAATATTCCTCAGATGGTAAACATTTCGTTTATAGCCTCAATGTTAAACACAGATGTGCGTAGGTGGGGATATGTAAACTTAGATCAAGCCGTCTCTCTAAATGATTAATAAAGGGGCGAACAAATGATCGAGCGAGCGAAGTAATGACAGACGTCGCTCGCTTGCAGCATTGCAAATCTAATTTGCAGCTTTTGGGTGAAAAATGATTGACACTTCTACAGACACGGCCGTAAGGTTTGTTGCAAACTACATCAGCATTAACATACGCAACGTATATTTCATTAAATAAAGAAACAGATATCCCTTGGCAAATACGTTCCGGCATAGACAGGACACGCCTTCGACCCAAAAATAGGTCGGTAAATTTTAAAACAATGCATTTGAACCAAGTCCGCCTCTCCCCCAACTCTTTCCCAATCTCTCAGGTACTCCAACCCTCCGGACTTGATCCAAGTCTAAGGGACTTGGTGTAATTGAAAACATGTGAACGTTCGTCAAGCTCGAAAAATAATAAACGGGAATCGAACCAGCAACCTGATGACCGGTGAGAAGTTCTAACCATTGGACTACCAAGACTCAGATGGCGAGTTACGGGAGCAGGTTCGCAATCCACGATGAAATAATAATAATGAAAAGTATCTAAATGTTAAACACCTTTGTGCATGACGGAGTTTGGCGTTATTAATGACAACATGCCAACGTTTGTCAAGCTCGCCTCCTCCGAAAAAAGGACACGAAACGAGCTTGACAAACCGTTCACATGTCGTCTTCCTTTCATTATATTTTTAGAGCATTCGTTTTGAAGACCTCGAGTAACATATGGTTCAGTTTGTGAGTTTCTTCACTCATTTAAGTTTTTCCATCCCAATTTAGAAAGAACGTGTTAAGATAACTTCTCATATTTGAGATAAAAAAATCTTTCAAAAGGTATTGATTAAATCGTGAGAGGTGATGTAGAAAACTTTTAACAAGTAAACAAAGATAGTTTTTTGTAAATAAGAGGGAGTATTGGTGTCCCATTTGCACGAGATTTGCAGTGGCTAGCCTCGGGTTCGCCATTATAAACCCATGTACTTACATTTTATCTGTTACTTAAACATAGGTTAACCCTCAATAAGCTAACGTCAAATTTACTTGCTACGTTCGTTACCAAATCTCTGCTCGGAAATGATGGGTAACCGAAATAATCTTTCACATTCAAATCGTTCATTTCTATTTCAACGTTTCCCATCCCAAACGATCTTCTGTGTGGCTGATGACAAATCTGAGACAAAGTACCAGAATATATTGGTGATATTGGTTAACAAAATACTGATTAGTTTTTCAGCGTCGGTATGGCGATATTCGATACGCTGATGACGACGTCGGTGAAACATTACGCGAAATCACACAGGTTAGATCTAATGCAGTCACTGAAACAAACGGAGCAGAACGTCGGGAACCCATGTCAACTGGATTTCAAGGCATAAAAATATTGAAACGACAAGCACCCTGTCAGTTTGCCCGTGACGTTTTTCGAAAACACAGTATGCTGAAGAGAATTTTCAGATTCCACCCTAAGGGTGGATCTGCATATGAAGCAAACATTGCCACCATATGACCTTAGTGATGATACAGTGTTAAAATACGTTTATTTGCCCACACAAAAGTCAGCAACCAGACCGCATAACAAGATACCTAGTATAACCAAAAAGATCGTGATTCATTAAAGTTCTTGCACTTGGATAACCTAGCTATACGTAAGCAAAAATAATTGAACTCAGGTACAATGATATTCCCCGTACTAAAGCCCAGTTTGCAAGAATCGGGTTGCCCAAACCACCCCCAAGAAACATAACGTTTGTTATTATGTTTATTGTTTCATCTTTAAATCACAACGAGTCCAGTTTAGTATACTTCCTTTAAGTGCGAGATAACTACTTTACCTTACCAGTTGTTCAAAGCCAGGATAGCTTATCCGCAGGATAAGTTAGCAGCACTATCAAACCCTTGAACAACCCTTTACCCGGCACTGCCGCCATTTGACAACTTATCAATTTTAAAGTTAAAGTTCCTTTATTTATACTGGATAACCCTATAAGCTAAACTAAGTTGTTATCCCTAGAGGTCAAGCGAAGGACATCCCTCATGGGTCCAGTGTTACTGCACGAGGAAACCGGAGTACGCGGAGAAAGCCTGCAATGTTTGGGAGAGTCAAACTGGACAAAACTCTTCTCACATGTGACCAAGGGAACTTTAATCAGAAAACTGCAGGAAGCCGGAATGGAACCCTAGTCAAATAAGCGAAAGAAACGTCCATAGCTAACTCTCCTAACTTTACTCTGGCTAACGCCGGATGATTTTTCTCAAGGGGAGATCTTCTGAAAACCTGCCGGGTTAAGGATTAAGTTTGTTTTCATTTCTTTTCTCACACTAAGTGGGGAGATACCCCGTGTATAGTTCGGTTATTCAATTCGAGGATAACGTTTGTTCACTTGTAAGGTCGTATTCGCTGGAGGAGCTATCCAGGCTTTCAACCACCGAGCCCTGATAAAAAAAAACATACCTCTTGCAAACAGAGAAAAATATTTCGATTGGGTTTCCGAAATTCCAAAATGTCACATGACATTGTCTGAGTAAACCTTTTGATCGCAAAAGCGTTGACTTTACTGCACTTTTCAATCATATTTTTGTAATTCACTATGTCTACTCGGTATACCAATAGATTTTTTCATGAACAAGTCAAGCATCCAACACGTGGACTTCATTCTTTTGAATTTCATTGAAAAAAGACAAAAGCTCAGAACAACGAGTTAAACTGAATAGCATTCAAAAGAATGAAGTCGAGGCGTTGGATGCTAGATTTATTTATGAAAACGTCTACTCATTCGGTGGCAGTCAGTAGATTGAGGTTACACTCTACTGGTCACAAAAAGAAATTTATTAAGGTCCACTAGGTATCTTGTTTGTTTACATGAGCTACGGTAACATTTGCCCATCAACACCGGACGCTCGAATACATTGCAACAGAAGGTAAAGTAACCTTAAATGATAGGATCGAGTGGTAAATTTTCGATCGGCTTTCATGTGAACATGGATTGAAATGTGCTTTTCGGGCACAGATAAATATACCATGAAATGTAGGCGTATTGAACAAAAAAAACCCCATAACAATCATATGACGACCATCCGGAATCCATCAAAAACATGTCGAAATTTAAAGTGAATAATAAATGAAAAAATTTAGTTTGTCTTATTTGAAAGGACTCTTGAAATAACATCTTTTATACTTTTTCCCTATCTCACTCCATTCTGGAGTCTTTAAGATTTAATTGATGTGTAGATAACAACCCTGCATACGTCACAGTGCATGGGCTGCGGTAAAATTAGCAATATTGTCGAAGTTATTGAACGATGTCACATGAAACTGTGAATGTGGGTGGACCATGTCACATGAAACTGTGAATATGGGTGTAAATTGTCTCATGACACTAAACAGACAAAGCTTCTAGTGATTTAATAAAATAATTTCTAAGATATGTGTGGTTTTTACTAACTGATTATGCAGTGTGACGTATTCAAGGTATTTTTTACAGCAAGATATGGGAAAAAATGTAAAAGATGTTGCGTTATAATTTCGACAGTTCTTTCAAATAAGACAAATTTAATTTTCATTGCATAGACTGCACACTTTAAACTTTACACAGGAGCTTCATTTTAAATAATGATTGATTCTTTCGCATTTTCTTGACACTAATGACCCCTTGAGATTTTCCTCTGGCTATAACGCCTGTCAAGTTTACTCGTTAAATGGAGTTCTACCATCTGGAAAGGGTTAAACATTATCTCACTAATCAATTTCCCGACGGTATCAGCGCACTGGAATTCACCCAAGTTTAACGCCAGACGATTTTACTTGTTAAGGGGAGACCTGTTGTCTGGAAGGTCTTTGACAGACATTCTACACGTGAACAACGTGTAGATGTTCAAATAAGAATGTCTGCACTGACCACATCAATGCCTTTTGAACCAGCGAATGTACACAGAGAAATCTCTATTTCGCTCATTTTGCAGCCAGACTAAAGTTCAAAAAAACAAGAAAACACCGCGGCCAGGTGCCAAGACGATGGAGTAGATACCATAGATACGATACAATTCTCAATTCGCTTCGTAAAAACAGAGTTTCATTCACTTATACTTCGGAACCGAAGACCAAGACAGGGGTATCGATTGAGTTCCAGAATGGGGGAGGAGGCTAATTACATGCAACGACTTGCATATATCCAACCTTTGGGCGAAATCTGAAGTGTACTGTGGGTTGTACATTTCATATGACGTCCCTCCTTATCACATAGTGCGGCCACGTGTCCTATGTCTGCCACCGATTGACTTCCACAGCCGAACAAACGTGATCACAAAGGTCCGGAGCGCCATCATCTGAATATAATCTTCCCACAGTCTGTCCAACCTTTTCTTACAGCTCTATAGCGGTTCCCATTCCCAGATGAATTAGTTGATATTACACAGCATAATACTAAATCTGCCATGCGCGTTGTTGATGTCGTATGAGAACTTTATCATCTTACTCTAACGTCGAACCGTTTTGCTTGACAAAGGGAAGATCCATTGGCACAATGCGTATCAATGGATTAAACACGTGGCATATACATGGGATCCATATTTCACATGTCCTCTTTTCAACTTCCATAATTAACTCCTTCCCTGCCACGGGAGATAATTTTACTCTGGCAAACACCGGACGATTTGACTCGTCAAAGAGGGAGATG